>PVIY010001756.1:0-142141 GCA_004026745.1 Myrmecophaga tridactyla | reverse complement strand
CTCATCCACTTCTGTAAACCCAGCTTTGTGCCTTTCCCAGTTTAATTCAGCCAATCGTTTCTCTCCAATACCACCAGTTTATACCTTGTCTTTAATGTGTCATCCTGACTATAAAAGCCCTTGTACCCTTTTGTTTGGGGCTTTTGGTGTGACTTGGCTGGGCCCCATGCACATGGATGAATAAAATCTTGCTTCCTAAAGCTCTAGAGCCTTGGTTCCAATTCCTTCGATGTTCTATGTAACATTCACAGAAGCTCTTGCAGAGCTTTGCTCCTGGTTTTGCACAACTGTGATAAATCTGAAGGATACTAAAAAAAAAAGCAACAAAAACCAAAGAATATTTGCTTCAATAGGATTCCAAATGAACATAAATGGTGTTACAGCAGAAAGAGCTGACCAGGGGAAAATTGGCATTGTTGCCAGTTGAGAGAGCAGCGCAGATACACACCCA
Organism: Myrmecophaga tridactyla; assembly: GCA_004026745.1. Taxonomy (NCBI): domain Eukaryota; kingdom Metazoa; phylum Chordata; class Mammalia; order Pilosa; family Myrmecophagidae; genus Myrmecophaga; species Myrmecophaga tridactyla. The sequence goes on along the minus strand of PVIY010001756.1, from coordinate 141,690 downwards.
GAGGAACTTTGTAAAAGTGAAGTTATCAGCATAAAAGAAAATAGTGTTTGTGATAAATGTGATGAAGACATCCCAAAGAAAATGTTACCCCCCCCCAATTTTCATATTGAAAGAAGTTGTAAAGATGTTTCTTCACAACATTGAAAGCACAAAGAATGAACTTGGAAGCAGATTACAACTTAGAAAGAATTATGACAATTCATGAAGGCACATTTTCTTTCCTCACTCCCTTCTGTCAAATTACCTCTTATCCATTCATCCCTACCAGTTCAAAATTCATTTTTATAAATAATTCTCATGTGAAATAGGTCTTGATATTGTCTGTTTCTTAGGAAGAGTGGATTTAAACATTTATTTTTCCCAATCAGTCAAAAATATTTATTGAACTTCTACCAAATGCATTTGTAACTCCATAATTTCCTGGAGCCATGTTTCTTTGATTAACAAGCAAATGATAATATATAGGCATGAGTAAAAGCTAAACATGCTCATTGCCAGATTAGTAACTGTTCAGACCACTGCAAGTGCAAATGTTTGTCAAAGGAGTCAAAGTTAATTAGGGGTTATGTAGGGAAACTGCACATTTAGAGAATAGCAGTTAGAACTGAGCCCTGAGTAACTTAACATAAGAGGTCACACAGAGAAGGAGGACGACATTGAGTGAGTAGGAGCCGGAGAGGGTGTGCGGGTGGAAATGAGAATAAATGAAACTTCCAAGAGATGGGAGTGTGGATGTCTGCCAAAATTTCTGGTAAGATGAGGACATGGGCCAGGGCATTCTATTTGTTGGATCGGAATCATGGAGTATCTTGATATGAAAAGTATTGGCTGTTTGATGGTGTCATAAAACACAAAATGGGAGGAAGAGGAGGTTATATGGGTGAAGGTACCTTCAGAGTAGTTTGCAGCTAAGGTTATAAAAAGCTATATCAAAAATCGTGTGTAATCAAAAGTGTAATTTGAGATAGAGGATAGAGAATAGTTGTGTACAAAATAATGATCTAGTAGAGAGAGAATAGATGATAGTCCATGATAATAAAGTGGGGACAGAGAAGGTGGAGTTGAATATGCAAAACAGTTAAACACAAGAGAATGGGAGAGGAGATGGGCAAGGGCTAAGTGGAAAGTTTACCTTTAGCTAGGAAGATGATTTTTCTCAGATCTTACATTTATAGATGTGTTACTGAAGTAGGGAAAACTCTGATCAACACCCAAGAAAGCAGCTGAGCCTCTGAGAAGTGGACAAAACTTTTATTTCTGGCAGGCCCAGAAGACTTGCATCTAAAGTCTGAGCCCCTAATCTGTTTCTACCTTATATAGGCTGGAGGGCAAGGCAGGAGCTACTATGGGAGCTGGTGGTAGACACTGGAAAAGTGCAGAAGCAGAGCATGCAGGGCGGGATTTTTACTATCTGACTCTCAGCTGAACTCTTGTCTGAGATAAGGGCAGCTCCTGGACATGACAGGAAACAGGCCTGGCAGTCTCCTTGTTTGAAAACTGATATCTTTGGGCATGCCTGAGTAAGCCTGGGTGTGATTTACAGCAGACATCCTGTCTTCCTTCCTTCAAGAAAGCTTGCATATATATACCTGTATGAATGCGTAAACTTATAAAGTGATGCATACAAATACACAGAGTAATACTCATAAATGCAAAAAGTGATATACATAAATTCATGAAGTTATATAATAATACAGAGGTCAAACTTGTAAACTACTTCATTACTGGTATTATGAAGAAGTTTCCTTTAATGGATTAGATTTTTCCATAAAATATGAAGCAAGGTAATCACCTGAGAGATGTCTATGAAGAGGATGTGAAATATTTGAGAGAAGAGAAGATAAATTATTCCACTTAGTTCACATGGGTTAACATTTTGCCTCTTTTCCCACAAAGTCTGGTACATGATAAAGTTTGTATACATTTTGTTAAAGAAATATGGTTGTATTTGTATTTATAACTCTAAAAATCAAACATATTATAGATATGTGACATACAGAATCTTTATATTTTTATTTCTTCATATCTAGATATCCCTTCTCCAGAACTAATGTACCAGATACAATAACTTAAAATGAGAGCTGCTTATTAGTACAACACAAAATTAAGTACTGTGTTGAGTTGGTTTTCTTTGTTCCTTTAGTTATGATCTAATATGCATTTGAAGAAAATCAATTCCCACCTCAACTGGAAGATTTGGACTTGGTGGGAGGCAGAGAAATCTCTACTTCCCTAACAATTGTGACTAAACTACTAATTCTACCTTCACTGTTCCAGTTATTAATGACAAAAAATTGCAAAAAAAATTATTGTCAGCTATATGTGCAAAGTTTTGTCAGATTTGTTTATATAGAAATTAACAATTGCATTTCAGTTGAGTAAGTTATTAAGTAAAGGGAAAATAAAGTATGAAATGAGCCAGAGTACAAAATCTGATGGGAAAAGACAAGTTGGCTGAAGGTAAATGTGCTGTTTTCAAGTATTAAACATCATTTTGTTATCTATATGTATATATAGAGATAGGATATGGATAAAGATATAGACAGGGATCTACACATACATGCACACATTTGCCACATGTACACATTAATATAACATTATAACATATAACATTAATCCCACTCACACCTTATAAACCAATCTTTTTCAGCAACTGTGATATTTTTGTTTCCAATGTACTAACATTTGGAATGATTTCCACAGAAATAATTTGAAAATAATAAAAAGAATAGAGAAGTGAAATGAAAATATATTTTTAAAAATAATTATTTTGCAATGAAACTAGGGAAATGTAAAGAATAAAATGAGAAAAAATAAATATAGAGCTCTGAATTCTACATGTAGTATTTGCAGGGGGAAGTTTTACATGTTATATAGGTGCAATTTAACATAGTGTAATCAGGCAAGGAAATGAAATAACAGCATCCGAACAGAAAAGTAAAAAGTAAAACTATCGTTTTTTCACAGATGATGTGACCCTTTTTTGCATGTGAATATGGAAAGTCCTAATGTACCCACCAAAAAGAATTATTGAAGCAAATAAACACGTATATCATGTCCTCTTGAAACAAGATTTATATAAAAAATCAAATATACCTCTTTACAGAATCAATGCCATTCACAGCAGCATAAAAATTCTGAAATAATTATAAGAAAATATAAGAAGTACAACAATTTTACTATGAAAGTTAGAAAATTATGCTGAGAGAGTTATATTTGATATAAGTGGAGAGGTATTTTATGATCATTGATTGAAAGGCCCAATATCATAAACATAGAAAGCCACACTAACACATATCAAAATTCCAGCATGCTTTTTCACAAAAATTGCCAAGTTGGAGCTAAATTTACATGGAAATAAAAAGTAAAACAAGTATAATTGACAAAAGTACAGTTTGAAGAATAGCAAAGTTGGATGACTATCACTTCCTGATTTAAAAATATATTTTATAGGAGCAGCTATCAACAAAGTGTGGAAAGGGCATTAGGAAAGGCATATAGATGAATGGAATAGATTTGAGCATCCAGAAATAAAATTTTCTATTTATAATTGATTATACCTGATAAAGGTGCCAAGGCAAATTTTGGTGACAAGATAATCAGTTCAACAAATAGTGTTGGATAAATTGGATAACCGCATGCAAAAGGATTATCTTAGACATCACCTCACACCACATATAATTTTTTTTAGGTTTACAGAGAAATCATGAAAAAAATACTGCTCTCCAATAGCAACATCTGGCATTAGTGTGTACATTTGTTAAAATTAATGGAAAGATATGTTTGACATTTGGGTTGATTGTTCATGTTATACAGACCTATGTTTTGTGTTGTTTTTTGATTTTTATTCTACTAATATACAAACAACTAAAACTTCTCCCTTTTCAGGACATTCATATATATAATTCAGTGCTGTTAATTATGTTCAAAATATTATCCTGCCATTATCAACATCCATTACCAAAGTTTTCCACTATGTGACAGAGAAACTCTGTACATTTTAAGCATTAACTCCCCATTCACTATCCCTATTCTGACCCCTGCTTTCTTGTATTCTAGTTTCTGACTCTATGCATTTGCCGAGTCTAATTATTCTGTATCACTGAGTTTATATAGTATTTATCCTAATGCGTCTGGGTTATTTCACTCAACCCAATGTCTTCAAGGTTATCCATGTTGTCACGTGTCAGAACTTCAGTCCTTTATATGGCTAAATGAAATTACATTGTATATATATACCACATTTTGTTTATTCGTTCATTGCCAGATGGACACTTGGCTTGCTTTCATCTTTTAGCAATTGTGAATAATGCCATTGCAAAGATTGGTTTGCAATATCTGCTTAAGCCAACGCTTTCAATTCTGTTGAGTATGTAATGAGAAGCGGGATTACTGGTGCTTTTGATAATTCTATTACTACTTGTGGACTGCCAAACTCTCTAACAGTAGGTGCATCATTTTAAACTCCTACCAACATGAAACTACTGTGCCCATTTCTCCAAGTCCTCTCCAAAACTTCTTATTTTTCTTTTTAAAATAGTATCCATTCTAGCAGGTGTGAAATGGCATCTCATTGTGGTTTTGACATGTGTTTCTCTAATGGCTAATGATAATGAGCATCTTTTCATGTACTTTTTGACCACTTACTATCTTCTTTGGAAAAATGTCCACGCAAGTTTTTTTCCTGTTAAATAAAGGAAAAATTGGGGTATCTTTCTGTTGTTGAGTGGCAAGATTTCTTCATCTATTCTGGATATTTAACTCTTACTGAATATGCAGTTTCCAAATATTGTATCCCATTCTATAGTTTTTTCTTCTTACTTTCATGGTAAAGCTAATTGATGCACAAAACATTTTTAATTTTGATGAGGTGCCATTTTTTTTTTTATATTTGGTTGTTGTTGCTTGAGTTTCGGAGGTAAAGTCTAAGAAACCATTACCTAACAACTGATCCTGAAGATACTTCCTTGTATTTACCCTAAAAGTTTTATGGTCCTGGTTCCTGTTTGTAGCTCTTTGATTCATTTTGATTTGTGTATATCATCTGAAGTAGGGGCTCTCCTTCATTCTTTTCATAAGTAAATCCTGTTTTACAGAGACTACTCTTTCCCTATAGAGGGAAGTTTTCACCCTCATCAAAAATCAGTAAAAGTCATTTGGTCATAGATGTGAAGGTTTATGTTTGCACTCTCAGTTTCGCTCTTGTTCTAGTTTGCTTGCTGCCAGAATGCAGTATACTAGAAAAGGAATGGCTTTTAAAAAGGAGAATTTAATAAGTTGCAAGTTAACAGTTAACAGCTGTGGAAATGTCCCAATTAAAGCAAATCTATAGAAATGTCCAACCTAAGGCATCCAGGAAAAGGTACCTTGATCCAAGAAGGCCGATGAAGTTTAGGGTTTCTCTCTCAAGTGGAAAGGCACTTGGTGAACATGGTCAGGGTTTCTCTCTTGGCTGGAAGGGTACATGGTGAAGGTGGCATCATCTGCTAGCTTTTTCTCCAGCTCTCCAGGAGGTATGTTCCTTCTTCATCATCATTTCCAAAAGTCACTGGCTGGTGGACTCTGCTTTGTGGTTCTGTAGCATTCTCTGTTGTGGCTTTCTCATAGCTCTGTCATTCTTCTCTGTTCTCTCTGAATCTCTAGCTTTCTCCAAAATGTTTCTTCTTTTATAGGATTCCAGTAAAGTAATCAAGACCCACCTGGAATGGGTGGAGACATGACTACATCCAATCCTGTTTAAAACCCACTCTTGACTGAATCACATCTCCATGGAGATAATCTAATTAAAGTTTCCAATCTATAGTACTGAATAGGAATTAGAAGAAATGGCTGCCTTTACAAAATGGGATCAGGATTAAAACATGGCTTTTCTAGGGTACATACATCCTCTCAAACTGGCACAGTTCTATTGGTCTATTTTTCTGTCCTTACCTCTGTGCTGTGATATTTTGATGACTGAGGCTTTGTAATTAACTTTACATTTGGAAAGTGTGAGTCTTTCAACTTCATTCTTCTTTTTCAAGATAGTTTTCATTATTTGATGTTCCTTACCACCCCCCCCCATATGAATGTGATGATTTTCTGCCATGGTTTGAATCTCTATATACCCCAGAAAATCATGTTCTTATAGTTAACCCAGGGCAGGCTGTGGTGGCTCAGCAGGCAGAATTCTTGCCTGCCATGCTGGAGACCCAGGTTCAATTCTTGGTGCATGCCCATGGAAAAATAAAAAAAAAAACCATTCCTATGGGTGTGTACCCATTATAAATAAGGACTTTTGGTGAGGCAAGTTCAGCTCAGGTGATACCCACCTCATTCAGTATGGGTTTTAATCCTCTTACTGTAATTCTTTATAAATAGAATGAACAGAGAGATAAAAATAGTCATGGAAGCATGAATATGGATGCAATGAAACATGGAAGAGAAGGGAGGACCAGCAGACACTGCCATGTGGCAGAGGAGCAAAGGATCACTTGCAGCTGGTTTTCTGGAAGAAAATATTACTTCAAAGATGTCTTGATTAGGACATTTTCTCAGCATTAAACTGTATGCTGATATATTCCCACAGTTCAAACCAAACCATTTAACGATAATTTGATTTACACAGACTTGGAGTCTAAAACATTCTTCTTACAATTTCTGCAAAGAAGGCTGCTGAAATTTTGTTTGGAAGTGCATTGAATGTGTAAATCATTTTGGACAGAATTGAATCATAGCAATATTTTTCTCCTAATCCATGAACTTGGAATGTCCTTACATTTATTTACAGCTTCTTTGAATCCTTTTAGCAAAATTCTATTGTTTTCTGTGTACAAATCCTCTACATCATTGGTTTCATTTATTCCCAGAATAAATCTAGTTGTTATTATAAATGAAATTTGTGTTGATTTCTTCATCAGATGGTTTATTATTATTGTATAAAACCACCTCTGATTTTTGCAGGTTATCTTGTACCCTTCACCATGCTGAATTTATGTCTTAGCTCTAGTGGCTTTGTTTTAGATTTTTCAGTATTTTCTGTACCTAAGATCATGTCCTCTGCAATTAGGGAAAGTTTTACTTTTTCTTTCTCATTTTGGATGTCTTTTATTTAGTTTTCTTGCTTAATTGCTCCGGCTAGAACTTCCAGTTCAAGGTTAAATAAGAGAAGTGACAGAGAACACTCTTCTTTTGTTTCTGATCATATAAGGAAAGCTTTCAATCTTTCACAATTGAGTAAAATATTAGCAGAGTTTTTTTTCATATATGCCCTTATGATGTGAGCAAGTTTCCTTTATTCTTAGTTTCCTCAAGAACTGGTGCTAGCTTTTGTCAAATGCCTTTACTGCATCAAATGAGATATTTATTTGTGTGTGTTTCCCACTTCGTTCTGTTAATGTGGTGTACTACATTAATTGATTATCTTATGTTGAATCACTGTTTACTTATGTTGAATCACTCTTGTACACCTGGGAAAAATCCCACTTGATCATGGTATTAAATATTTTCTGTGCTCTTCTATTCAGCTTCTTAGTACTTTGTTGACGAATTGTGTATCCATATTCATAAGGAATAGCAGTCTTCAATTTTCTTTTCTTGTAGTATCTCTATTTAGCTTTGGCATTAGTGTGATGTTAGCCTCCTAGAATGAGATAAGGAGTGTTATTTATTCCCTAATTTTTCAGAAGAGTTTGAGCAAGATTTGTGCTAATTCTTCATGGAATGTTTGTTAAAATTCATCCTTTAAGCTATCTGGCATTAAGGTTTTATTTTTTGGGAGGTTTGTGATTACTGATTTGTTCTATATGCTCATTATTGGTGTATTGAGATTTTCTATTTCTTTGAGTCAAGATAGGTAGTTTATTTGTATCTAGTGCTTTGTCCTCTCATCTAGGCTACCAAACCTGTTGGCAAGGGGCTCATTGTATCCTCATAGATATTTTTATATTTCTGGGGTCAGTAGTGGTGCCTCTACTCTCATTTCTGATATTAGTTGTTTCTTCCATTTTTTCCTTTGAAAGTCTAGCTAAGTGTACTTTTTATTTTATTTCTCATTTCAGAGACCCAACTTATATTTTGTTGATTCTCTCTATTGTTTCTTTATTTCTATTTCATTTATCTCTGGTGCTTCCTTTCTTCTGCCTGTTTCGGTTGTTTTCACTTCTTTGTTTAGATTCTCCAATTTAGGGTTATGTATCTGATTGGAGAACTTCTTATTAAATTAAGTGTTAAAGTAACATTTAGAATACATAGATCCCTCTTTTCATTGCCTTTGCTATATCCTTTATATTTTGGTGTATTGCATTTCCATTTTCTTTCACCTCTAGATATTTCCTAATTTCACTTGTACTTTCTTCTTTTCCTCTTGGTGGCTTTGGAGGACATTGTTTAACACTCTAGTGAAAAGGTGAGATTGGCAGAAAGGATAATAAAGCATGACCTAAGGCTGTGCTGTTTATAAGATTTGCATTTTAAATTCAAACACATATGGGTTGAAAGTTGAAGGATGGGAAAAATATGTCATTCAAACAGAAACCAAGAAACAGCTACGGTAACTATACTATCAGAAAATATAGATTTCTATCCAAGAAGTTATAAAGAAAGAGAAAATTACTGTATACGGATAAAGGGTTCAATTCCACAAGATGACACAACAATTATAAATACATGTACACCTAATGGTAGAGCCCCAAAATATGTGAAGCAAATATTGACAGATTTAAAGAGAAAAATAGGTGGTGCTATATTAAAACTAGAGAATTTCAATACACCACTTTCAATAATAGATTTCTACCCAACCTCTAGACAGAAGATCAATAAGGCAATAGAAGACTTGATCAATAATCTACACCAACTAGTCCTAACAAATATATATAGAACATTTCACCCAAAAGCAGCAGAATGCACATTCTTCTTGAGGGCACTCATTCTCCAGTAGACAGCATATGTTGGATTACCCAACAAATCTCAATAAATACAAAAATATTGAAATCATGCAATGTATCTTTTCCAACTGCAATGGAATGAAGATAGAAATCAATAACTGAGGGAAAACCCAGAAATGTAGATCTCTCATGTTACTTTGTTTAATACAGGATTTTACATGTTTCTTAAAATTTACATGTGGTTGTAGTTAGTTGTGGAGGATTTGATTCAGACTGAATATTATCCTAACCATTAAAGTAATCCAGGCTTTACTTGGATTACTCAAATACTCTCCCTTTGCTAAAAAGAAATCACCATGTACCCTTAAGCCACCTCCATCCACTGCAAATTGCAGACATTGCCACCATAAATACCAGTATGCAAATGTCCATTCGGTCCCAGGTCTCACTTCCTCCAAGTATACACCTAACTATGAGGCTGCAGGATCATATTACAACCACATACCTAGTTTCCTGTACAGCCACTACTTTGCCCTCCATAGGGGCTGCACCACTCTTCTTCCCTCCCAACAGTGACTAGGTAAATCTCTCTCCACATTTTCTCCAGCACTTGTATCTCTCTGTTCATTTTTAAACAGTTTTATTCACACATCACAGAACCAACCTAAGTAAAAGAATCGCTGGTTGGCATAGCTTTGCATACAACATCACGGTCTATAGGAGGACATTTCCATTTCTTTCACGCGAAAAAAATCTTATACCCTCCCTCATATCCCCCACTCACTGACATTTAGATTTGGCATATTTCCTTTGTTACACTCAATGGAAACCTATTACAGTATTACTGTTAACTATAGACCCTAGTCTGCATTGATTGTATTTTTTTCCCTGTATGCCATCCCATTTTCAACACTTTGCAATGTTGACATTCATTTGTTCTCCCTCATGCAAAAATGCTCTTATGTTTGTACATTTACTCATAATCAATGTCCAATAAGAATTTCATTAAATTATACAGTCCCAGTTCTTATTCTCTATTTTTCCTTCTGGTATCATACACGCCCCCAGTCCTCCTACCTCAACCATATTCACACTCGGCTTTATTCAGTGTACTTACAATATTGTAACATCAGATAGTATTGTGCTATCTAGTTCTGGATCTTTACAGTCTTGTTGAACATTCTGTACTTTTTTGATATCAAATGCCCAATCTCTACCCTCTTTCTATCTCCTGATAACTTGTGTTCTCTGATTTAACGCTCAACATTTTCTCATTAATTTTAGTTCATATTAGTGATACCATACTATATTTGTCCTTTTTTCTGGCTAATTTCACTAAGCATAATGTTCTCAAGTTTCATCCATGTTGCTACATGCTTCATGACTTGACTCTGTCATCAGCTGCATAATATTCCATGGTATGTATATATCACAGTTTGTTTAGCCACTCATCCATTGATGGACATTTGGGCTGATTACATCTCTTGGCAATAGTGAATAAACACTGGTGTGCAAATATCTTCTTGTGTCCTTGCCTTCAGTTCCTACAAATATGTAATTAGTGATGTGATTGCTGGATCATATGGAACTTCTGTACCTAGCTTTCTGAGGAACTGCCAAACAGCCTTGCAGAGCAGTTGCACCATTCCACATTTTCACTAATAGTGAAGGTGTGCCTCCTTGTCCACATCCTCTCCAGCACTGGTAGATTTCTTTCCTTTATAAAGGCCTTTCTAGCAAGTGTGAGATGATATCTCATTGTGGTTTTTATTTGCACTTCCCTAATGGTCAGTGAGGTTGAACATCTTTTCATATGTTTTTGAGACATTAGTATTTCCTCTTCTGAAAAGTGTATCTCCACGTTTATTGCCCATTTGCAATTGGCTTGTTTTTTTTTTTTTTTTGTTCTTTTTGTTATTGAGTTGTAGAATCTCTTTCTATACTCTGGATGTAAAATACTTATCTGATATATGGTCTCCAAACATTGGCTTCCATTTTGTAGGCTGCCTTTTAACTTTCCTCACAAAGTCCTTTAATGCATAGAATTGTTTTGTTTGGAGGAGATCCCATCTATCTATTTCTTTTTTCTTGCTATTGCTTTGGGTGAAAGGTCTAAGAAAACACATCCTATCAAAATATCTATAAGATAGTTCCCTATATTTTCTTCTAAAATTTTTATGGTCTTAGCTCTAATTTTTAGGTTTTTGATCCATTTTGAGTGAATTTTTGTACAAGGTGTGAAATATGGGTCTTCTTTCATACTTTTGGATATTCAGTTCTCCAAACACCATTTATTGAAGAGCCTGCTCTGTTTTAGTTGATTTGGCTTGACTGCCTTATTAAAGATCAATTGATCATAGATGAGAGGGTCTCTTTCTGAACACTCAATTCAATTCCATTGGTCAGGATATAAATATTTCTGCCAGTAGCATGCTGCTTTGACCACTGTAGTTTTGTAATATGCTTTAAAGTCAGGTAGTATGAGACCTCCCACTTTCTTCCTCTTTCTCAAGATATTTTTAGCTATTCTGGGCACCCTGCACTTCCAAATAAATTTGGTTCTTGGTTTTTCTATTTCCACAGAGTAAGTTGTTGGGATTTTAATTTGCATTGCATTGAATCTATAAATCAATTTGAATAGATCAACATCGTAACTACATTTATTTTTCCAATCCATGAGCACAGTACATCCTTCCATTTAACAAGTCTACTTGGATTTCCTCTAGAAATTTCTCATAGCTTTCTGTGTATAGGTCTTTTGTGATCTCAGTTAAAATTATTCCTTGATATTTGATCCTTTTGATTGCTATTATAAATGGAATTCTTTTTCTTAATTTCCTCTGTGGAATCCTCATTACTAGTTTATAGAAACCATACTGATTTTTGAGTCTTGATCTTGTACCTTGCCACTTGGCTGTACTCATTTATTAACTCTAGTAGCATTGCTGTAGATTTTTAAGGACTTTTGACATATTATGTAATCTGCAAACTGAAAGTTTTACTTCTTCTTTTCCAATTTGGATACATTTTGTTTCTTTTCCTTGCCTAATTGCTCTAGCTAGAAGATCCTGCATAATGTTAAATAACAATGGTGATAGTGGGCATCCTTGTCTTTTCCTGGTCTTAGAGGGAAAGCCAGTTGTTTTTCCTTATTGAGAATAATGTTAGCTGTGGCTTTTCATATATTCGTTTTATCATGTTGAGGAGGTTCTCTCCTATTCCTATCCTTTGAAGTGTTTTCATCAAGAAAGATGTTGAATTTCTCAAATGCCTTTTCTGCATCAATCAAGATGACCATGTGATTTTTTCACTTTGTTTTATTGATGTGGTGTTATTACGTTAATTGGTTTTCTTCTGTTGAACCATCCTCACATACCTTGATTAAATCCCACTTGTTTGTGGTGTACAATTCTTTTAATGTGCTGCTGGATTTGATTTGCAAGTATTTTGTTGAGGATTTTTGCATTTGTATTCATTAAAGAAATTGGTCTGTAATTTTCTCGTAGCATCTTTGTCCAGCTTTGGTACTAGAGTATGTTAGCTTCATAGAATGAGTTTGGCAGCTTTCTCTCTTCAATTTTTTTGAAGAGTTTGAGCAGGATTGGTACTAATTCTTTCTTGAATGATTGGTAGAATTCAGATGCAAGGCCATCTGGTCCTGGACTTTTCTTTTTCGGGGTGCATTTTAATGACTGATTCAATCTCTTTACTTGTTATTGCTTTGTTGATGTCATCTATTTGTTCTCAAGTCAATGTCAGTTGTTCATGCCTTTCTAGCAAGTTGTCCATTTTGTTCACATTGACTAGTTTATTAGCATATAGTTGCTCACCGTATCCCCTCATTATCTCCTCTATTTCTGTGGGGTCAGCATTTATGTCCCACCTCCCATTCATGACTTTATTTATATACATCCTCTCTCTTTTTCCCTTTGTCAGCCTACCTAAGCATACATCAATTTTAGTGTTTCACTCAAAGAACTAATCTCTGGTTTTGTTGATTTTCTCAATTGTTTCCATATTCTCAATTTCATTTATTTCTGCTCTAATCTTTGCAATTCCTTTCCTTTCGTTTACTTTGGGGTCAGTTTGAAATTATTTGTCTAGTTCTTCTAAGTGAACATTAATTTCCTCAATATTTCCTCTTTCTTCTTTTTTATTACAGGCATTTAAGGGAATAAATTTCCCTCTCAACACTGCCTTTGCTGCATCCCATAAATTTTAACATGTTGTGTTTTCATTTTCATTTGCCTTGAGATATTTATTGATTTCTTTTGTAATTTGCCCCACTGGTTGTTTAAGAATGTATTGTTTAGCCTCCATATATTTTTTTGGTTTTCTGGTGTTCTGCCTGTTATTGATTTCCACCTTCATTCCATTATGATCTGAGAAACTGTTCTTACGTTTTCAATCCATTTTAAGTTTATAGAGACTTGCTTTGTGATCCAGCAAGCGGTCTGTCCTTGGGAATGATCCATAAGCACTTGAGAAAAATGTGTATCCTGCTGTTGTGGGGTGTTACGTTCTGTAAATGTCTGTTAAATCTACTTCATTTATTGTATTATTTAAAATCTTTTTTTCCTTATTGATCCTCTGTCTAGATGTTCTATTAATTGATGAAAGCAGAGAAGTTTCCAACTATTATGGTAGAGGTGTTTACTTCTCCCTTCAGAGTTGTCAGTGTCTGCCTTGTGTATTTTGGAGCACTCTGGCCTGGTGCATAAATATTTATGATTGTTATGTCTTCCTGTTGAATTGTTCCATTTATTAATGTGTAATGTCCTAGTGTCCTTCTTTGCCTCTTTTAATTGTTTGCCATTTGAAGTCTAATTTTTCAGATATTAGTATAGCTACCCCTGCTGTTTTCTGGTTGTTGTTTCCATGAAATATCATTTCCCAACCTTTCACATTCAACCTGTTTTTGTCTTGTCCTGTAGATAGCATATAGATGGGTTCTGGTTTTTAATACATTCTCCCAGTCTATGTTTTTTAATTGGGGAGTTTAATATATTAACATTTAGTATTATTATTGTAAATGCAGTACTTTCTTCTGCCATTTTGGCTTTTGGATTTTATATGTCATATCTATTTTTTTTCTCTTTTTACATTTACTGATAGTCTTCACTGCTACAATTTCCCAGACTTTTCAGTCTTGCCTTTGATATCTGCCGGTAGTGCTCACTTTAGTATTTCTTGTAAATCTGGTCTCTTAGTCATGAATTCTTTCAGTGATTGTTTGTTTGAAAATATTTTAATCTACTCCTCATTTTGAAGGACAGTTTTGCTGTGTATAGAATTTTTGATTGGCAGTTTTTCTTTTTCTGAGTTTTAAATATATATTATACCACTTCCATCTTGCCTCCATGGTGTCTGCTGAGAAATCCATATAGAGTCTTAATGATTTCCCTTTGTATGTGATGGATTGCTTTTTCCTTACTGCTTTCAAAGTCCTTTCTTTGTCTTTGATGTTGACAATCTCATTAGTAAGTACCTTGGAGTATGACTATTTGTACCTATTCTGCTTGGGATATGCTGCCTTTCTTGGATCTGTAAATTTATGTCTTCCATAAGTGATGGGAAATTTTCAGTGATTATTTCCTCCATTAGTTTTTCTCCTTCTTTTCCCTTCTCTTTTCTTTCTGGATACCCACAACATGTATATTCACAGGCTTCATGTTGTTATTCAATTCCTTGAGACCCTGTCATATTTTTCCATTGTTTCCCCTATATTTTCTTTTTTGTGATCGGATTTCAGATGTCCTGTGTTTTAGTTCACTAATCCTTTCTTCTGACTCTTCAAATCTATTCCTGTAGTTTTCCATTGTTTTTTTCCCCATCTCTTCTATTGTGCCTTTCATTTGCATAAGTTTTTCAAACTTTCAAGTTCCTCTTTAGATTCATCCAATATCTTCTTTGTGTCATCCTTTGACTCATCAAGGTCCTCTTCTACTATGTGTCTTCTTTCACAAACTCCCTCCATCCCTCTCTTTCCCTTTCTGCCATCCCTTTGGGGTCTCATGGCTATTAATGTCATAAATGTGCTGACAACTTCTCAATCTAATCTGCAGTCCAGATTTCATTCCTGAACTATGGCTTTGCATATATATAGCTGCCTACTGGATATGTCACATTTAATATGTTCAAAGATGAATTTCCTGATGTATCTTCCCAAGCTTTATGCAACAACCCTCTTCTTCAAGTCAGATGATCCCCACTTCATATTTTCAGCAGCTGTTTTCAATGTCAAGGTATCTTTATATGGATGCCTTAATATGGACATTTTCATGGCCTTAGAAATATAAATTTGTAAACTAATAAATTCCCCTTGTTAAAAGCCCATCCATTTCTGATATATTGAAGTCCAGCAGTTTTAGCAAACCGAAGCAGAGGGTCCCTCCCCAAGGGTACCAGGCCTTTCCATCATTCAAGGGATTCTGGGTCTGTAAACTGTCTCAAGTGTGGAATTTGATTAAAGGACTGTGACTTTTTGTTTTTGTAATTCAAATTAGACCTTTATTCACTTGAGTTAGAACTGTTCTGCCTAGACAAATCAATTAAGAATTTAGTACACTGCCCATATATATCTTATTTCTGGATGCCTCATAATCTATTAGCCAACACCATAGGTTTCTGTGTGTCAAACAATTTTGTCATATGATCCTTTGAGTCTGCTGTCAATTATTGTGACTTTGTCTACCTTGTCTTTGGGGATCCAGTGCTGCCACTTGGCTTCTTCCAACCTGGAATATAATGTTCCTCATTTTTTTTAAGGATCCAAGTTCACTGATAGCAGTTCCTACAGTAATATCTGACCTACAAAGAAGTGCAACCACAGAGCTCTTTAAGGATGATGGATTAGTGTTCTAGATATTTTTTTATGGTCTTAGTGAAAGGTGTTTTTTGGACAGTACTTGAATGATCGAGCAAGTATTACATGATAAATCCACTTTAACATTTCAAACTCTCTAAGCCTTTGGAGAAATATCTATTCAAGCCATTTGATCATATATATATTTTTGGTTGGGTTATTTTTCTTTCTGTTGTTGAGTTGGAGGATTAATGTATATTTTCTGGTATTAAGTCATTATTGTAAATATGGTTTCCAGATATTTTCTTTCATTGTTTTTGTTTTCAGTTTATTTTCATGACTAAGTCCTCTGAGGAATAATATTTTTAATTTTGATGTGGTTGCATTCATTTATTTGTTCTTTTCTTTCTGCTGCCTTGAGTGTAAAGTTGAGGAAACCAACGCCTAACACAAGGTCCTACATATACAAAGGTCAAGTATTTCTAGAAAACAATATTTACTTCTGATTTAAATGTTCTTCCTTTTTTAAAAAAATAAAAGGCTTTCAGTAGCTATAAACAAAAGAGTGAGTGACTCAGCCTTCCTAGTATAATTGCCTTGGTTATTTTATTACAATTGTATAAACAAAAGAATTAATGGAAATTTACTACTTATAAATGAGGTGAAATTTTAGTATTCCATATATAATTGTATTTAAAATTAAATGCAATATTCCTAATCAAGATTACCAATGAATAAATTAGGATTGTTTAAAAATTTGGTTTAAGATAGTCAGCATGTAGAAATAAAGTTTGAATAATATTCAGGTTTATGGAAGAATGAAGTTCTTTGTTTCTTTTATCCTTAAAATCTAATTAATTTAACTACTATGATTCTTTCAAATGAAATAAGCAAATATCATTTCATTTGCAATTCTAAAATTATATGTTCAACTAGATTAAATCTTAAATTAAAAGGTCTATATAAAATTGTTAATATTCATAAGACTACATGTCATAAGGACTCTTCTCAGAAAATGATTACGATGATACATTACTTCATTTTCAGTAATGTGAGATTGTAAAATAATGGATGTTTGATATTCCCCACATTTTATTAGTTAAAAACTCCTCTTGTGGGTCCATATGCTGAGTGGGCTTTATATGTTCTTAAGCATATAGCAATACCCAAATTTGGATATTTGTAACATGCTCAATCCTTCTACAGTTTGTGCCTAAAAGAAAATACCACATTTTTGAGGGAATTATTAAAATTAAGCATTCATCGTGAGATCACTGCCTACCTCAACATTTCTCTTACTACATTCATAAATTTAACACCATCGTTTTTTCCAGTTCCACCTGAGATCCAACCAACACCCAAAGTTTACAGCCAGCAATTAGTGCTTAAAAATTCTGCTAAATGTATATATAAAAAAAATTCTCAATTACTTAGGACAAACAGATACTATCCCATACAATACCTAATTCTTTCCTACCTCAGTAAAACACATAAAACAATGAAATAAACAATATGTCAATTATGAAAAGACAGTCACTTAGTTAACTGAAGTTGACTGGAGTAATCCTTAATTTTACTCTTCTAGCTAGGAATAAAACATATAGAAAATTGGATAGGACCAAGTTTTCCCATAATGTATGTGGATATTCTCTTAAATTTCTCACTACTCCCTTGCATAATACATTTAGCCATTAAATATTACAAAATAGCCATTCAAATACCTTAAGAGATGAAAATGCAAATGATTAGATTTGGTCTTTGCAGCTATTTGTCAGCAATATTGGGGAGAAATGAGCAAAATCAAATGATGGAGTATGTGCTGACAGACTTAGTAAGTTGAAGGGGCTGATGGAAACATACTGGCAGATATCAAAGTGACTGATTGTTCTGTTTGCCAGAGTTTCTGTGACAAATGTCACATAATGGGTTGGTTTAACAGGAAGAATGTGCTGCTTAAGATTTTAGAAGCCAGAGGTCCCAAATCAAGGTGTTGGCAAGCCATGCTGCTCTCTTAGACTATAGCATTCTGATGATGGCTTGCCATGATTCTTAGGGTTCTTTAACCCTATTTATTTATCTATGTTTATCTCCCTCACATGCCATGATTCTTAGGGTTCTTTAACTTACACATTTATATATATTTATCTCCCACACATGGTGATATCCTTGACCCCCAACAGTGGCTGTTAATTTCTCCTGGTTCTCTAACAGCCTCTGAATAACTTCACATTATAAAGCCTTCCATTATAAGGAAGTTTAACTTGAGGATAAGGATAAGATTCACCAAAGAAATCCAAAGAGTATCCAGTGCTGTAGGAGGAAAACAGTGAATGGCTTGTCTAGCACACAAGTGACCAATGTCTTTCAGAGAGAAAACAATGAAACACCCTGACAAATTCTTTAATGTTGAAGACTATTATTGAAATTTTGCTCTTACAAAAGAGAAATCATCGAAAATATTGACAAAAATAGTTTCTGTTGTATGATTAAGGGGAGAGCACATCTAAGTGAACTGAAGAGATATTAGGGCGAGTGGACTTGGAGATCATGAGTATACAGAAATAATGTGAAGAACTTAGCTACCTGGAGGGACATGAAATAGAGCTGGAGAAGAAAGGGGATTTGGGGTCAAAGAAGATTTTTATGAGATGGAGCAAAATTCAATATTTTATTTTCCACTAGAGGGAGAAATTTCTGAGGTAGGTGAAAGAGAAGAGAGAATTGGAGAATGATACATTTGAATAGACAAGAAGAAATGAAATAAAAAACAAAATTGGAAATTCAGATTTATATACGAGCACAAACATTTTTATATTTGTATGTGGGAAGGTAGTTATTTGGTATACCTGATAGTTGCTGGGGAATCTGATTATTTTGATTTTCCCAGTTAAGTGTAATTTAAGTATGGTAGAATTTTATATATATTTAGATAAATATATAGAAAAATATATAGATATGGATATAGATTAATCTAATTATATGGAGATATATTTAGGTATAGTGAAAGGTATAGGTATATATAGATGATATAATTATATGTATAGATATTTGCAAGAAGGCACCTTCAATCTCCTTCCCATTAAATGCCTAATACATCAAAAGGTAATTGCAATTGAGCCTCTATTATAGTATTTTGAATTCTAAATGAATTGAATCATACAATCCATACTCTCTTGCCTGGCTTCTTTCATTTTCTTTATGTTTGTGAGATTCATTCATGTTATTGTATAGAGTCCTTTCTTTTACTGTTATACATAATCACACTGACAAATATCATAGTTTATGTAACCATTCGACATACTATACTTGGATTATTTCCACTTTGGAGCAATTTTAAATAGAACTGCTATAAGTATACTTGTATATGTATTTGGTTGACATCAACACTCCTTGATGTTTTATGAACATGGTAAATTTCTGAATATTCTAATTAGAATTGTTTTAAAAATGTTCTTCTGTTCACTGAATTGTCACTGCACCTTGGGCCACTATCTGTACTGCTGGCATTCTGGTCCTCTTCTCCGTTATTTTCAGTTTTTTCACACACCTGGTGTCTTTGCTTGTCTGTCATTGTTTTTGGATGAAGCTGAAGATGGGTTTCTTCATTAATTAATACAAAAATCCCAAAGGGGATGTGAGTTCAGTCTAGCAACTTTAACCCAGCCTAGGCGACATGGCAGCTCTGCTAATCCACCGATATGCTCCTTCCTCGGGGCCTCTGTCCACCCTTCTGTTACCCTCACCTGTGTATGATCTTTGCTCAAAAGGCATCTTTACAATTAGGTCTCCTCTTATAAACTTATTTACAAGGCATACCTCAAAACTCCCCTGTCATTTACAGCCCTCATTACTGATATATGTTTCTCACAGACCTCATCACCTTTTCTCATTTTATGTGTCTTGCATGCTGTTTATCTCTTCCTGACAGGAGGCAAGTTGCAGAAATCAGAGCATTTTGTCTGTTTTATACATTGCAACATGCTGAATACTGAGAATATATGTGCTGTCACATTTAGACAGTCTCTAATTGATAAGTGAAAAATAAATGAAGGAACCACTTCTTAATCTTTGAATCTTAAATTTTTAAATTGTGCCTGGCTCTTTTTTTGAAACCAAATATTTTTGCTGAATTACAAATAGTATATTGTGTCTTTGTTCTTTTAGCAATATGATTCTTATACTGATTTTACATACTATTTCTAAATTGAGTGTTTTATATGTTCCCTAAAGTTTGTACTTTATATATATACATATATATATATAGGCATGGTCAGGCTCTGGGAATTAAATCCAGGTCTCTGGCATGGCAGGTGAGAATTCTGCCACTGAACCACAGTCACACTGTACTTTCTAGATAACTTTTGAGCCAGGTAATTACAGGAGGTTTTTTTTTCTTCATTATATCCATTATTTCAAAATATACCCTGTATATTTTCCTTTATTCACTTTCATTTTTCTACGTTAATTTAATTTTGGGGGGCTCCTCTTAAGTGGCATTATAAATATAAATTCACCTGAGCAAACTAAAAAATGAAAATATGCTTCTTTCTTTTTCTGGAAGGGGTATTAATCATTTGACTGATTTACTTACTACTCTTGATTCACCTGAGTATTTTTTTCACGTTTCTCTTATTATGATACTTCAAAATATTATTTGCAATGTGGTAGAATATACCATATTGACATGCACATCTTAAAAATGTCACTTTTCCTAATAGCATCATTTTATTTACACTTTAGCTTAGCTTGTGTATGCACTTTATGATAAGAAATGTCTACGTCTTAATGGCAAAGCCTGTGTATCAGCCAGGCTTTACTAGAGAAAAAGAAACAAGGATGTTTATTGTAGGAATTCACTCATGTGGTTGTAAGGTTTGGTATATTCAAATTCTGTAGGGCAATTCGCAAGTTGTAAATTTCGTGAAGGTGGCATTGAATTCCCCAGGAGAAACACTCTGTCTGGTATAGACATAAAAATGATCTCTGACTGCTGAAATGGTCAATTCTCCCTTAAGGCTTTCAACAGATTGCATGAGGAGACTCAGTCCTGAAGGCAGTAGTCTCCTTAGTCGGAGATGCCATCAGACACATATGCCCAGTCAACTGACTAATGATTTAAATCCAAGAAGCACCTTCAGTAACAAACAGGCCAGTGCTGACTTGATCCAATAAATGGACATCATAACTCAGCCAAGTTGCCACATGAAATTAACCACCACAGCTTGTATGAACCATAGGTATTTTAAGAAGTTTACTTAATTCTGTGAGTTGAGAACCAGGTCACGATGTTACCACACAGTAGAAAGATAAAAACAATATGATATAGTTGTGACTATAAAATAAAGACAAATTGTGATTTTCTCAAAATTAGTTCATGCTTCATATTCCTTAGAATTATTGACACTAATGAATTAAAGAACTGTCTGACGGCGGGCCACGGTGGCTCAGCAATCAGAGTTCTCGCTTGCTATGCCGGAGACCTGGGTTCGATTCCCCCTGTGCCTGCCAATGCAAAAATAAAAAAAAGAACTATCTGAATAGTTCTAAAGTCAGTACATTATTTCTTACTTAAAATGTCCCAGAGTTTACAGGTAACTTTACTCTTTGAGAACTAAATAAAGTAGGAAAGATTAATACATGACTGATAAATATGTGACTGAGGAGACAGGGAAACACAAAAAGAACCCTTTCACCTGATTTATGGAGTTAACATAAATGGTGAAAATCTCTGTGAGCCAATTTAATGCATTTTGCAAAAAATGTTGGCAATAGTGGGAGAAAGAGTACGAATTTATTATTGTTCCCCCATCTCCGTCTTCAAGACAGAAACACAGGTTCACAATGTGAGGGACACTAATATTAGGGAGGTAAAATCTATAACTGGAACTGTTGCAAGAAAGGGTGTGTACATGGCAAATGTAAGCATCAGTTGTAAATAAACTAGGATTCTGGGTGGTCCTTTAATCTAAATCATCCCCAAACAGCCTAAGTTGGATTCATCTCCCTAACATCTGACGCTGACTCTGGACTGTGGTAATCTAGTTAAGCTACAGCCACCCTGTTTATGAGTTCAGAGTGCTGAGACTTCTAAGATAGGTTTCCTTTTATCTTAAAATAGCTGATCCCTGAACTCTAATTGGTCATTTTTATCATCTTTCTCTGACTCTACTATAGTATATTCCTTAGTCTGGGTAACACATTTCACAGTGCTGCTCAGTTTTCTGGGCTAAAGTTTAAAAAAAATGTTGTGAAATGATCTTAAAGATTATGATTATGGATTTTCTCTAATCACCTCAGTTACGCACATGGCAAGGAGAGGTTGGGAGTTGTATTTAACTCTAGTTGGCATTACACATGTATTCAATTTATTTACTCTGACTTCAACAATTACCATCCTGCTTCTAGTGTTTCTAAGAATTTGCTCTTTCAATTTAATATTGGTTTTCTCAAATCTCTTTCACATCTGCATTTTTATGTCTTACCTTTTTTTATAGCTCTGTATCTGCAACGAAAATTTGCATTTCTTTTCTGAGCTATGCTAGCTCATTTTTCATTGTTTTATTCATTTGTGATCTTTCATCATTTCATTATGCTCATGTTTCAGAACATCTACATTTTATATTTAATTCATTACACAGAGACATCCCATCCCCAAATTTCTCTTTTTCTCAAGGCACAACTTCTCCTCATTTTGCAAGTGACAAGGAATCTATTATTTCTTGGGACCCTTCTGTTTAAGAACATGATAGCAAAGAGGGGCCTTGTGTGAGGTGCACATCACGGAGCTGGGTTTACTCACTTTTCTCAGCGTAGCTTTTTATCACCCCTCCTGATAGCATGTCCTCTCTCCCATACAGCAGGAGGTCAGCCTACTTAAGCAATGAAAGCACATAAGATATATATACCCAAGTTTTTTATAATGCTATTTTTTTTTGAATGCTTGTGTGGTGGGGTCACATTTCATTATTTTCCATATGTATATCCCATTACTGCAGCACCATTTGTTGATCTTTTTTTAATGCTGTTACTTTTAGTTAAGGAAAAAGCCCAGAGTAACAACCTTTTCCTATTTGATAACTATGAATTGGGCTAATTATATTTACATTTTCTAATCAGAATATTTGGAGATAATTTACTATGAAATACTTTTAATAAAAAATTTCAAAACTGTAAAAACAGAGTTACTTTGTTATGAGTTCTGTAAATTTTCCCAGTTTGGTAAAGAATTGTATCTGTTTCTCAGCGTTGGAATGGCATGAACTTAATGGAATGAAATGTAAGTATCTGAAACGGAAAACAGAGAAAGCGCTGAAAATGTTGAACTGCTCAAAGATCAAGAGATGGAGGAAGGGCAGAGCCATGTGGAGAAAGAAGAGAAAGTAGTATGAGATGTATATAAACTTAAACTTCTGCTTGGTCAGGAAGTCCAAGACTCTTGTGCTGAGTGAAGGTTTCTTTGAAAGGTAAAAATTCATGCAGGAATTAATAAAAACTGGTAACTGCTGTAGTGTTCTCTGACTAATTTCTTGCATAACCAAAGCTTGAGTTAATTGATAACTTATGACCAACACACTAAATAATTTTTTAAAAAATACTCAAGTCCACCTTGGAGTGTCTAAATAAGTGAATATTAAAATATTAAAAGTGAATACAGGGCGGGCCACAGTGGCTCAGCAGGCAGAGCTCATGCCTGCCATGCCGGAGTCCCGGGTACGATTTTTAGCTTTGTTGACTGTTAAAAATTCAATATATAACAATATCAGATAATATGTAAAGATTAGAAAAATCTTGGCCTGTTTGACTGAACCTTTTGAAACCAGACTGCTCCTGGACACAGCATTTGGAACTCGTCCCTATTTGTAACTATATTTTGTCCTGATGACCTCTTTCAATTTCTTCATTTTAATTATAATTTAGGCTTTAATTTGCAACTTGTTCTGGAATTTTCTCCTGAACTGTACTTTCCTATATCCAACTGTTTAATAGATATCACCATTTGTATAACCAAAAGATGTTTCATATTTTAAATTGTCCCAACTGAGCTCTTGATACAAACACTACCCCAATGGTGATTACCACTAAATCACACAAAATAACCTCTTTCTTGGATATTTTTGGTAGTCTTCTATTCTAGTTTGCCAGCTTGCAGAATGCAATATACCAGAAACAGAATGGCTTCTTAAAAGAGGAATTTAATAAGCTGCAAGTTAATAGTTTTTAAGCCATGGGAATGTCCCAATTAAAGCAAGTCTATAGAAATGTCCATTCTAAGGCATCTAGGGAAAAATACCTTGGTTCAAGGAGGCTGATGAAGTTCAGGGTTCCTCTCTCAAGTGGAAGGGCACATGGTGAGCACAGTGTCACCTGCTAGCTTCCTCTCCAGCTCCCCAGGAGGTGTTTTTCTTCTTCATCTCCAAAAGTTGCTGGCTGGTGGACTCTCTGCTTCGTGGTTCAGCAGCATTCTGAAACTTTCTCCAAAATACTTCTTCTTTTATAAGATTCCAGTAAACTAATCAAGAGTCATGTAGAATGGGTGGAGAAATGTCTCCACCTAATTAAGTTTAATATTCACATTGGATTGAGTCACATCTCCATGGAGATAATCTAACTAAAGTTTCCAACATACAGTACTGAATAGGGATTAGAAGAAACGGCTGCCTTTACAAAATGGATTAGGATTAAAACATGGCCTTT
Source organism: Myrmecophaga tridactyla (assembly GCA_004026745.1). Lineage (NCBI taxonomy): Eukaryota > Metazoa > Chordata > Mammalia > Pilosa > Myrmecophagidae > Myrmecophaga > Myrmecophaga tridactyla. The sequence goes on along the minus strand of PVIY010001756.1, from coordinate 117,327 downwards.
CCAGGATACAGAAATTCTTTCAAACCAGCACATCTTCTAAATGATCTTCTCTCTTTCATCTTCCTCGTCCCTCAATCTGTTCGCGTAAAAGCTTCCATAACGAAGCTGTTAAAACCTGAGTTAGTTTTATTACTTCCCTCTGCATTACAATTCTGTCACCTCACTCAGAATAACCACCTACTGGTCCGACTTCCTAAAGTGCATGATAAGGCCCTGCACAGTCTGACTTCCTAATCCCTTCTGACCTCAGAGCCTGCTGCTCTCACCTAGGTTTATATGTGGTTCCGCATAAACATCCTCCATGCACTTACATATTCTTTACCCTGACATGTTCATATTCCTACTTTTGCATGTGTATTTTTCCTCTGAGAGAGGCCATTTACGGCCCCAGTATTATAAGTATAATACCTTCACGTGATGTATTGCAGTGTCCTGTTTTGTCTTTGTGCCATTATCTCTATCTGACATATTGTGTACTCCGCATTTATTTGTATCATTTTCTGTTTTCCCCATGTACTGTAAAGTCCATGAGCATAGAGAATTTGTGGCCTTTTTTGTTGTTTTCTTCCCCTAGAATAATAGTTGGTACATGGTAGGTACTCAGCAAATATATACTAAATCAGTGAATGAACTTTAGTTACTCTGAGAGACAAAAGGCAGCCTCCAAGATGGCCCTGTCCTAATCTCAGTACCTATGTGTGCTGGTTTGAAAGGATGTATATCCCCTAGAAAAGCCATGTTTTAATCAAAATCTCATTTTGTAAAGGCAGAATAATCCCTATTCAATACTCTATGTTTGAATCTGTAATTAGATCATCTCCCTGGATATGTGATTTGATCAAGAGTGGTTGTTAGACTGGATTAGGTGACAACATGTCTCCACTCATTTGGTTGGGTCTTGATTAGATTCTGAAGTCCTATAAAAGAGGACACATTTTGGAGAAGGAGAGCGATTCAGAGAGAGCAGAGCAGAACAACATAGCCATGAGAGGCAGAGTCCACCAGCCAGCGGCCTTAGGAGACGAAGAAGGAAAATGCCTCCTGGGGAGCTTCATGAAATAGGAAGCCAGGAGAAGAATCTAGCAGATGATGCCATATTTGCCATGTGCCTTTTGAGCCGAGAGAGAATCCCTGACTGTGTTCTCCATGTGCCTTCTCACTTGGAAGAGAAACCCTGAACTTCATTGGCCTTCTTGAACCAAGGTATCTTTCCCTGGATGGATGCCTTTGATTGGGCATTTCTATAGACTTGCTTTAATTGGGGCATTTTCTTGGCCTTAGAACTGTAAACTAGCAATTCATTAAATTCCCTTTTTAAAAGCCATTCCGTTTCTTATATATTGCATTCTGGCAAACTATGAAAACATTAAAGAAAGGCGGATATACACAATAAAGTGAACAAACTGATTTGACTTAATTAAATGTGTACAGATGTTGAGAAAGAAACTGCAAATGTAGTTACAGAGAAAACATCACAGAGCTAAATTTGGAAAGATGGAAGGAACTTTGAAGTAAGAGAGCTCATATGTCATTAGGGAAGAGATAGAAGAAGGCTTCTGGGTAAGAAGAATTGCTTAATGTACAAAGGGGGTGATTAAGGGATAGCTAAGGCTGTCTTAGTGGTTATTGACTATAAATTGTTGGTCTAGATTGTGATGTGCCTTAAGACTATGTCTGCAATATGCTTATGTTGTCCCAAGCACAGCTGCGAAGGCCTAATGTTTCCAAGTAGGGCATAGAATAACCAAAATATCTTGTAAGGATGTTCAATTATGCAGAAATGTTTAATTGCCATGCTAGAATGTTGAAAGTGGAAGGAAGTAGATCATAAATAAGATAGTAGAATAACCAATGTAAGAAGTAAAAACTTGGTTATTTGCATATATTCAGAAACTGTTTCTGGAGGGGCAGAAAAGCAAGACCTAGTAAATGATAATAAAGCTTATCCATTGGCAGAGTGGATAAAAAACATGAGTCATCTATATATATGCTGTCTGCAAGAGACTCACCTTAGACCCAAGGATACAAATAGATTGAAAGTGAAAGGCTGCAAAAGCAAATATGCCGAGAAAAGCTGGGGAAGGTATATCAATATTGGACAAAATGTATAAATGCAAAGCTGTTATGGGTAACAAAGATGGACAATATGTTTTAATAAAATGGGCAACCCACAAAGAAGCAATAACATCATAAATATATAGCAACCTAATCAGGGTTCCCCAAAATACATAAGACAAACATTGGAAAAACTGAGGGGAGAAATAGACACCTTTAAAATAATAGTGGAAATTTCTATATACCACTCTCATAGATGGATCATCTAGACAGTAATAGAGAATTTGAATAATTTGAAGAATGAACTAGACCTAACAGACTTATACAGAACAATGCACCCCAAAACAGTAGGACATACATTCTTCTCAAGGCTCATGGAACATTCTACAGGATAGACCACATGTTATGTTACAAAATAAGTCTCAATAAATTTAAAAAGATTGGAATTATCCAAAGCACTTTCTCTGCTAATAATGGAATAAAGCTGGAAATCACAAACAGGCAGAGGCCTGGAAAATGCACAAAATTATGCAAGTTAAACAGCATACTCTAAAATAATTAGTAGGTCAAAGATATTGCAACAGAAATAAGTAAATATCTTGAGATGAATAAAATATATCAAATCTCATTTGATGTGAGGTAGGAAGCTCTGAGAGGAAAATTTATAGCCCTAAATGCTTACATGAACAAAGAAGAGCCAAAATCAAAGACCTACTACACAACTCAAGGCACTAGAAAAAGAATAGAAAACTAATCCCAAAGCAAGGAGAAGGAAAGAAATAACAAATATTAGAACAGAAATAAATGAAATTGAGGAGAAAAAAAGACAGTAGAGAGGATAAAAAAAAAAGACTGTTATTTGAGAAGACCAATAAAATTGACAAGCCCTTAAGCTGAACTTACAAAGAAAAATAAGAAAAGATGCGATTAGAAAATCAGAAATAAGAGAGGGGACACTAATACTGACCAACAAAGTAGACAGTTTAGAGGAGGAAATGGGCAATTTTCTAGAAGAAGCACACAAACAAGTTACATGGACTCCAGAAGAAATAGAAAACCTCCACAAACCAATCACAAGAGATTTAAATAGTAATAAAAACCTTCCAAGAAAACAAAGCCCAGAGACAGATGGTTTCACAGGTGAATTCTACCAAGTATTCCAGGAAGAATTAGTAACAGTACTGCTTAAATGCTTCCAAAAGTTGAAGAGGAGGGTATGCTAGCTGATTCTATGGAGCCAATGTTACCTTAATACCAAAGCCAGATAAACCACAAGAAATGAAAATTACAGACCAATCTCCCTAAAGACCATAGATGCAAAAATCATCAAAAATTGTTTGCAAATCAAATCCAACTGCACACAAATAATTATACACCATGATCAAGTGAATTTTATCTCAGGTATGCAAGGAGTTTCAACACGAGAAAACAAATTATTGTAACACACCACATTAACAAAACGAAGGGAAAAAAACAACATGATTTCCTCCATTGATGCAGAAATAGCATTTGAAAAATCCAGCAACCTCTCTTGAGAAATAACATTTCAAAAGATAGGAATAGAAGGAAGCTACCTCAAAATGATAAAGGGTATATATGAAAAACTCACAGCTAACATTAAGTACTCACTGGTAAAAGACTGAAAGCATTCCCATTGAGATTGGGAACAAGACAAGGATGCCCACTGTCAACACTGTTATTCAATATCCTGCTAGAAGTTTTAGCTAGAGCAATTAGGTAAGATAAAGAAATAAAAAGCACACAAATTGGAAAGGAAGAAGTAAAGCTTTCACTGTTTGCAGATGATATAATCTTATACCTAGAATCCCAAAAAACTACAACAAAGCCACTAGAGCTAATACACGAGTTCAGCAAATTGGTGGGATTCAATATCAATGTTGTAAAATCAGTAGTGTTTCTATACACTGGTAATGAAGAATTTTAGGAGGAAATCTAGAAAAATTCTATTTATAATTGGAGGTAACAGAATCAAATATCTATATAAAATTAATCAAGAATGTAAAGGATCTGCATTCAGAAAACTACCAAACATTGCTAAAAGAAATCAGAAAAGACATATATAAATAGAAGGAAATTCCACGTTCATAGATTGGAAGACTATATATCATTAATTTATCAATTATACCCAAATTGATTTACAGTTTCAAAACAATCCCAATTAAATTACAACAGTCTACATTGCAGAATTGGAAAGGCCAATTATCAAATTTATTTGGAAGGGAAAGGGACACTGAAAGCCAAAAACATCTTGAAAAAGAAAAATGAAGTTGCAGGACTTTAAATTTCCTGACTTTAAAGTGTATTATAAAGCTACAGTGGAAAAAAGCATGGTATTTGCATAAAGATAGATATGTTGATGAATGGAATCAAATTGAAAGTTCAGAAATAGATATGTGGGTGCCACTGTGGTTGAAATGGATAGTTTAGGGTCACCTAAGTCAAAAGAAGAGAAGCCAGAGAATGAACCATGAGAACATATAACATAATGAACCCTCTTATGGGTGAAAATGTTCTGGAATTTGTTGTCATGAAGAAAGCACAACTCAGGAATATACTAAAAGGCATTCATTGCACACATTAGATGGATTGTATGGCATGTGACTTTTTCTCAGTAAAAGTAAAAGATTGAGTTTATTGCTAATATGTTTTTTCTTCCTCTAACATTTTAAATGCGTATGGTTTGCTTTCGTGTTTGTGTGCAATATGACTCTGATATCCGTAATGATAATCATAACATATATATTTATCTTAATATCTTGTATTGTATCGTGTATTTTAAAGTATTCCAAGAAAATGTCTTCAATGACACACATAATAACTTGCCTTAAGAAGGGAGTTTTTACCTCTTAGGATCCAGAACCACTGCCAAACATCCCAGGGAAACAAAATAATGATCAGATGGACAAGAATGGCAGTGCTTTGCCAACAATAAACAGTCATCAGAACTTGAGCTTCTAGAACATGGAACTAGTTCTCTGAACTATTAACCCATAAAGAACAGCTACTACATCTTTCTATTGTCAGCCTGTTGTACTCAACATACAACAAAATGATTGGCAAAGGCCATGTTTATTTAGGGCTACATTGAATACATTAGTTTGGAATTGCATTTAATAGATTTTGAAGCATTAAAACGAAAAAAGTTAAAACAATTAATCCAAATGTAATGGGAAAACAAATAAATGAACCAGAAGGTCAAAGCCTTGATGTAGCAATTAAAGTTTTAAACCAGTGAAATGAAAAAGAAGCTAACTAGAGTTGTGGAAAATTTTCAGAAATATATTGCAGAAACAAACAGCATAACACTATTCTTCCATTGTTCATAGCCTACTGCAAAATAGAAACCATAAAATGCCCACTAGAAAACTATGCCACTAGACCTCTTCAGTTGCGTTTTTAATTTGCAATGCCTCCATAGATAAAGATTTTGAACAGTTGAAAACAAAGACATATTTTTACATTTAAGATTAGAACAAACAATATTGGAATGAAAAATAGGGTCAATTTACAAACACTTATTCTTATGGGTTCCTAAATCTTGAGTTTTCAACTGATTACAAATAATTTAGAAAAATGCAACATTTTGTTTATCACACAAAATGTGTGATAAAATTTCTCGTTTTGCGAATACTTCCTTTGATGTGGGAACTTTTTAGCTTCTCTGTTATAATCTGCTCTGAGATTCTGGCAAGCTGGAAGACCAACCACAGAGTGATGAATTTCAGATTTAACCTTAGGGTAAGCACGAGGATCTGCTCCTTCCTTTCCCTTCATTAGTGGTCTTAAATACACTAAGCTCTATTCTACTTTTCTTTTTTGATCTCAACACCTAATCTTCAGAAACAGGATGGCTCCAAATGATTAGCTCTTTACAATCTGATTTTCACTTGTCTGACTTTTTTAATTGCCTGAGTCTTTTTGGATTTGTTGATCTGACTTTGGGAATTTCTCAGAGGTGTCTATGGGATTATTGATCTCATTAGCACGGATAACTTTTGTCTATCTGTAACAGTCTATATTTTCTCTGCTACCTCCCTTTTTTTCCTACATCAATTTGAGCACATTTGTTTTTTGTGGGTTTTTTTTTTTTTGAGGATTGACTGAATTTTAGTTTTCCATTGCTTATTAAACCAACTGCATGTACTGACATGCAAAGGGGTGTAATTGAGATAAGCCACCAAGATTTGAAAACGCAACTGCTGCTGGTTTCATGAGATGTTACCAGTGAGGTTCATCAATTTTCTTATTTTTTTTATGAAAAAAGAACCATATATAAAAAAGTAATACATTTCAAAGCACTAGCAAAAATTAGTTGTAGAATAGTTTTCAGAATTTGGTATGGTTACAATTCCACAATTTCATATTTTTACTTCTAGCTGCCCTAAGATACTGGAGACTAAAGGAAATATCAATACAGTGATTCAGCAATCATATTCATTTGTTAAACCCTACCTTCTCTGTATAAGTCCACCATAACCTTTGATCTTTCTATCCCACTCTTTAAGGATATTTGGGCTATGCCACTCTTTTCATGTTGGAAGGGGCTGTCAGTTATATGGGATAGGGGGGTGGAACTAGTTGATTTTCTGGAGAGGCTGACCCCTCTACATTTCAGGATTTATCTGGTCCAGGGTCCCATCTAGAGGTTGTGGTTTTCAGGAAAATTACCCTAGTGCATGGAACCTTTGTAGAATCTTATATAATACCCTAGGTGTTCATTAGGACTGGCAGGAATAGTTTTGGTTGGGGTTTGAGAAGCTGTGATAGGAAGCAATGTTTAACTGAAGCTTAAATAAGAGCAACCTCCAGAGCAGCCTCTCGACTCTGAACTGTCTCAGCCATTGATACCTTATTTGTTACACTTCTTTCCCCCTTTTTGTTCAGGATAAAATTGTTGATCCCATGATGCCAGGGCCACAGTCAGCCCTGGGAGTTATCTTCCACCAAATTTCTTTGTTAGCCACCAGATATTTGTCAAAATAGTTCATTCACTCTATACCAACCCATAAAGTGAAGATCCTGCTTCAGGTACTACAGGGTATAAAATTTGGTCCCCAATTTTCCTTGCCCAAGTTCACTTGAAAGTCTGAGGTTCCACGTCAGGGAAGGAATGCCAGGAAGAACAGTGTCTACCATCACTCTCCTTATTCTACTCGTAGGGTGGGGCTCTCTTTATGGAAAAAGTGGTTGCTGTTCTCACTTTCAGCTCTTGTGTATATGTGCAGTTGCTCGGTCCAGGGGGAAATCCAGACCATAAAGACCGGTGTACTTGCAGAGACCAACCATATTTAGATCAAAGAGTGAAAAGTTCATAACTAATGACTGTATTGAAAACAATGGTTATTTTGGTAGCAAGCAAGTAAGAGGGGATTAAAAATTCCATGAAGCTAGTAGCAGCAAGAAAAATGACAGACCAGCAAAAGGTTTAACAGAGAGAACCAGGGCATAGACAGCCTGTGTTACACTTATACTGGTAAGTCTGTAAGGCCATGCACATATGTTGAATGCATGGCATGGAGAGGCTTGAATCATTTCCGAGATCATGCATGGCATAGAGAGGCTTGAATCATTTCTGAGATCACTCACAGATCCATCAGCAGTGGGTAATAGCCTCCCTAGCCCCAGGATATTAAGCACAATTTCTGACTAAATATTGGCTGAACAAAAAAAGCCACTCTGAATAATACAATGAGTGGGAAATAGTTTAATAAGATATGGAAATAGGGCAGATGGCAGCGATAAGCAAAATGAAAATGTAATGTAAAGAAGTTCAATAGAATATTTGGGCTGGCCAAATAAAAAACCAGCAAACTAGAAGATAGAATGAGAATCATGCATACAATTTGATGAACAGAAAGAAACAAGAACTATGAAGATTAACAGATCATCTGAGAACTGTGTAACCAACTCTGAAACAATGGATTCATAAATTTTCATATTTAAAAATTTTTGTTCATTCATTGCCTTTTTGAATGTTACTTTTACTCAAGTCTCCTTTCTCTTTCTCCAGGGCTTAGTGATGTTAGAACTTTTGATATAACAATATATCTTTGCACTTATTTTATATACTTTTTTCCCTTTGTGCTTCAGTGTGGAGATTTCTCCACTGACCGCTCTTCCAATTAAGCAATATTGTATTATGATTTGTCCAATCTACTCTCAATCTACCCATTAGTTCTTAATAGAGTAGATTTTTATCTAAAATACCCATTTGATCATTTGTATAGATACCAATTTGCTGAGGATATTCTATATACTTCTTATATTTTATATATTTATTTCTATTTTAATGCATTAATCAGTCATTTTTTCATGTACTCTTGCTCCCTTATCTGGATTATTTTTGCATTATACCAAGAGGAGTAATGTTTTTGTCTGAGTTAATTCATGTAAAAGAAACATTAGTGACTTTAAAGAGAGATCATGGAACACGAGGAATTTGGGATATAGCTGTTGGAAAACAAGAGGAAAAATGAGGGACAATGAGATCACCACAAGTCAGTAACAACAAGAAGTAAATGTCACTCCTAGGACAGAACAGCAACAGGAAATGTTTGAGGATATTCAAACCTCAAAGCAAAAGGTAGGTCCCACGGATCTAGAAATCCAACCTCTCTGCTAACCTGGTCCTGGAAATTGAGGACCTTGGTGGAATGCATATGCAGGTTGGAGTCCAGAAATCTTAGTGTTGGTCACTGGTCAGCTCTACTGCTATTTCTGAGGCTCAAAATGTTTATCAGTTTTGTAGAAAATTAAAATAAAATTAATAAGAGTGGATGAAAGCAATTACTGTTGCAAGGTGAAAGTTGTTAGTAAGGCAGCACTGACATGCATAGCAATCAAACTGCACCCAGCTTACCAGTCTTGCACTAGCACCTCCTTTTGGCTAAAAGGGAAAGGATAAGAGTTGGCCAAAAAGAAAGCATTATAGGTTGGTGACCATACCTGGTTTTCTAAAGAGATTAAAGGAGGAAAAGGGTTTGCAATTCAGAGATACATTTCAACTCACACAAACCATGCAGGAACTTGGCCTTGGAAAAGGAAAGAAAAGAGAATACTACAGTGAAAAAAAAAAACAAAAACCCAAAAACACCCATTGAGGAATAATGAGGAATAAGGATTATTCTGGGAATGACCTTTATTTAATAGCTTTAACTGAATTTCCTGAAGTAGAAAACATGTTTGGGATTTTCTGTCAATGATCTCTGACAAACATTTCTTCTGCTAGAAGACTAAAACCTAATTCTTGGGAGATTTATTTAGGGATTTGGTTTGTTTCTGGAATCATAAGATTTTGCTCTTCATTCCTTAGCCCTCACTAACATCCTCTTCCTCTTTTTGGTTTTTGCGTCTCTTGCAAAGCAAAATTAACAACAATAAAAGTAAAGCTAACGAAGGAATAAGCAAAAACATTAGAAAGGGACTGCTCTGTTCCTTCTCTTTTGTCGTGTTTCTGTCAGGTGGTGGGCCGGTGTCAACACTACCTCCAGAGCCACTTAGTATGCATCTTGGGGGTGCCCATCCATAGTCACAGTGGCAATGGTTTTTATTGTTGCACACCCCCATTCCATTCCAAGTTTGACGTGAACAAATGCTGTCCAAAAGAGACATGCTAACGCATTTCCTGTGGATACAGATATCTCTTGGACCATACTTTGTGCCATCTTTCACTTCACCAATATCAGGAATGGTCATCCCAAAACGGTAATCAGTGCCCCAGCAGGTGACACCATGGACGTCAATACTATGCACAGTGGAATGCTGCTCCAGATGGGGTATTTCCGTCACGCTCACACACTGAATTCTCCCACACAGGATATCAAAGACATTACATCTTACATATTTATACTCATTATATTCAATCACGCCACAATGCCCAAAACGGCCACCACGGACGTTGATTTTCCGTAACAACTCTGATTTGCGTTCTTGGCTCCTTTGCCAAAAATCATCCTGCACTGTTCATCGCGGCTACTACAGCTCTTTTTATAACAGTAGCCATCGCTCAGGCATGGCGTTCCATCCTGCACACACGCATCTTCTGGGCATGGAGCAGAGGCTCCGTCACACCATTCTGGAAGATCACATTAATTGACCTCTGTTCTGCACATATCACCTGATGGCATGATCTTGCAGTTTTGACAACACCCCCCAAAAGCACAAAGAGCCCCAGGAGTGAGTTTGCAGTTCGGCTGACAGCAGGGATCATTTTCACAAGATTTTAAGGTTCCACAGTCACAAGCCTCTCCTCCTTCAACGACAATGTTCTCACATCGCCTCAGTGTAACTAGTGCTAGTGGATTTGCTTTGTTGCCCATACGTGCCCTTTTGGAAACACCATCCCAAAATTCTGCATAACTGCAATTGCTGAATGCAGTTGCTTCTGTTTTTTCTGCGAACATTATGCATGTCTTTTTCCCACACGTACAGAGTCTGATATCATGAAGCATCCCCATATTATGACCAAGCTCATGCGTCATAATGAATGCAAAATCAGTTAGCTTTTTACCACTGAACCTAACAAATGCACAATTAACATGAGCTTGACATACTGCTCGTACGTAGGCCAAGCCAAGATGGACACTGAATGGCTTATCTGCAATAAGATGTAAAACATCATGAGGAATATGGAAATTCAAACCTTGACACTTTCACTTGCAAAATTCTGTCAAAAGAGGGTCTATCCCTACTTGTGTAAGGATGTCTCCTGAATTCCAGATCTCAATACCAACTAAAATTATTTCAATCTCCAGTGGTACACAATAGGTACCTATCATATTGAGAATATCGAAAACTTCCTCCCGCACTTTTGTCTCATTACTGCCAAGAGTTTGGTATCAATTATAGTTTACTACTACTGCCATTTCAGCAGTCAACAGGTGCGTCCACCATCCTTCATACGAGCTTTGCTTCAAAGTGTGGTTATCACCCTCTTGAAATTTTAATTGTCACATTATTTCCTCTTTTGTCAATCTACATCTCACGGGTGGGAATTGTGTGTCGTCACTGTCCATCTTATACACCAAATGTTCAAATGTGGCAGAAAACATTTTGGGTTTGATTTCATAAGTGGTATCACTTATCTGCAGCATTCCTTGAAAGCCCCCAAAACAGGTACTGAGGACAACAAGCGATTCGGGGTCCCCCTCCACATAACCATGATAGTAACAGTCATTCTGAATAAAAGGATGGCCCTCAAGGAGGGCACCCTGGTCTGTGTAGGTGAACACTGGGAGGTTCCTAGCCAGAAAATGCTTGCTTGACCTTCATGTGGACAATGTGTCTCTGGCCCCCGAAGTGCAGGCTGTAGGGGAGCCACCCTGAAGCCCTTAGGTGCTTCCCTCTTCCAATTATCCTCAATGGAATCACTACTTCTGGGGGACTGTGATGCTGGGAGGGCTCATCCTTGGACCTTCCAGTGAGGAACAGGAACACCTCCAGCCAGAGCAGCAGGAGAGTGAACCTCACTTGCAGCAGGACCTCACCCCCAGCCATTAGAGAGACCCCACGAGAGAGACGTTTATGAGGGCAGAAGAGGGCAGGCAGGAGGCACTGCTGGTCTCGCTCCTCCCTCTTAGCTGTTACAGCAGCACAGACCTGTAGGGTTCTATCTTCTGCCAGATTTGAAGGATCAGCACAGCAGCACTATATGAAAAAAAAAGAAGGGAGAGTGGAGATAGGCACTGTTCTGACTTGGCTAGGATTGGTGAGGAAGAGAAGGGTATGGGATAGGAAGGAGTATGTTTGGTTCAAAACATTCCTGAATATACTGACATGTATCAGCTTTTTAAAATTGATGAAGCAGAATTAGACTAGGGGTGTAGGCAAAGGATGACTATTGGTTAAAGTTTGATCAGTACTGAAACTGGATAATCAACACATAAGCCTTTATTATACTTGTCTCTAAAAATTAAATATATTTAGAACAAAAAAATTTTAAGGGAAAAGAAAACACATCATTCTTTGTTGCAGTGACCTGATATCTTTCTTGATGAATTAATGTAAATATTAATAGTACCTCCTTTCAGTTTGAAGTATTAAATTAACTGACTGTCTCACTCAGGAAACATATAAAAATCTCATATATTATTTTTCTCATAAACTTTGCATATACTTCTCTGTAGCACTGTATGTTTCTGGTTTGTGTGAGTCTCTATTTCTCTTGAAATGTTCACACATTTCTGCTTATTTTATCTGGACTCTAAGTTCCTCAGCCTCTTCTCTTTAGATATATTTCCCAATGGTGCCTGGAAACTTCCCTTTATGAAAATCAGCAACGATCTTCTTTCTATTCACATGTCCATGGAAAGCTACTTATACTTAATTTTATTAAAACACACAAATCAAAAAATGAAGTTATGTGGAATGGAAACTTTCCATTCTCAGAACTTCTGTTCCCTGTATAGACCAGATTCTTGGTCCCAATTATCTTGCATTAACAAAGCCATTCCCAGTTCTCTAAAAGAGGCTGCCATCCCATTTCACCACTTTAACTTTCTTTCACCCTTACCCAGCTCTACAAAGCAATCCTATAGAATCCAGTATCTGATTTACAAGTTTGTTCTCCGGCAGTAATTTCACCTACATTTTGACTCCTTCTATAAAGCATATAGATGATAATTCAACATTTAGTTTATTTTGCCTCAAAAACACACCTTTACAGATCTTTAGCTATCGACCTGCTTCTTATTATCACCCACAATTATGCTAACTCTTCCATCTTAAATAGTTGACCACAGCTATTATTTGTAATAAAAACTAAGTGCTCACATTTCTAGAAGACTCAAATTTTATTTAAATTTTTAAAATATTTCATAATTTCACCTATTTTTCCCCACATAGCCACGCTCTAGACTCCAACAATTTAACCATTTGCCAAAATCTTCAATCCAAATTGACCTTATCATTTAATCTGCTTTCCAAACTCAGTTAAGAAACTGTGATCACTGCTGTGAAAATAAATCCCATACTATAATGGGAGGGGCAATTAAAAAGGGAAATCACGCTCATAATTGTGATGAGATATATCTATAACTCAGTATAAATGATGAAGTCAGGAAGTGATTACTTCAAGCACCATGTTTTTAATAGTTTGTCCTTGGTTCCATATTTTCTCTTCTCTGAATTTCTGAGTTTCCTTAACTATATAGGGTGCCAGGCTGCAAATGTAAATTATCTGTTGCTTTTAAAATTGTTACTATTGACTTTCAATTGTGGTAGGTTAAATTATAAAACGAAGATTTTCATGTTATCCTTGTTTAATACGGATTTGATATTTGTCTTAATGCCATGCGATTGCAATTCATTGAGATGGACTTGTTTCAGACTAAATAATGTCATAATAATTAGTGTAATCCAGATTTTACTTGCATTACTTGGGTACATTCTCATTGCTAAAAAGCAAGCACCATATTTCCCAGAGTGTAGTATACCCATAAGAAGAAAGCAAGATCTCTATATAACAATTTTGAGGATGAATATCTGTAAATTGTAAGTAAAATATAAAATCCTCATTTATTATCTATGTTACTCTTTATGTATCTGTAGTAAACATTATGGAGCATAAATAGTTATTGTAATGGAATTGATTAATTGTGAATGATATAATACTGTTGAAAATGAACTCAATCCATATAAATCTGCCAGAATTTATTACTAAGTCTCAGCTTGGGTGAGATTGATGACTGAAGAATACTCAAAAAAACTTTGATCTAGATCTTCTTTTTCTTTATTATATTATTTTATATAACGAATCCAGAGATCACATCACTGAGAGAATGTAACATTTGCATTAATGATGTGGACTAGTTCCATTATTGCACAGAAACTTCAAATTAGATTCTTAGATTCTCCATCTAAGTACTTTCTTCTTCCTTCCAAATTTTCTGCAAATTCTTCAATACCTGTACCAAATTGCCAACATTCCTCTTACTTTTTTCTTTGTTTTGGTAATTGCAAGAAACAAGCCATTAAAAACACAAAGTAGTGCCTTCAACCAAATAAGGTACAAAAGAGCTAGAAATATTAAAGAACATAAAACCTCATCAAGATTTCAACTCTTAGCAATAAAGAATTCTACTGTGTGCACGTTTCTACATGTGTGTTTACATCTCTACACACTTATGCAAATACTGGGTGTTTCTCGTCCTCACAAATACACTGTGGAATAACTTACCAGTAGAAGAGTTGATGCTTTCCGTGATTTTTTCTAGCTGTGACCCCCGTCATAGGCAGTTTATAATAGACATCTCAATAAACAAAGGTTTTTAGTTGAAACTTTACATGGCAATATGAAACACAGATCTCCTCCTTTTTGTCCCTCAATTTGTTAAATTCTAGATTTCACTGCTTGGCAACAAGACTTTCTATGCTCTACAGACCATAGCAACAAGCTTTGATTCTCCACATCCTGGAGTCATAATTTACAGTGAGCTTTATTTTAATTTCACTTAATTATGAAAGACAAGTTAGCTTCCTCACACATCCTATACACTCCCTACACACAGTATGCTCATTTCTGCAACATTGCTCAGACTGCTGTTGGGAACCTAGATTATTCACTCAACATTGAACAATATTGTGGAACACAATAAGTCCTCAAAAGCCATAAAAAATCACCTCCATTGTAAATCCTTTTCTAATGATTCCATAAGTCAATAATCATCTATAAGTCTCATTATAATTTCAGATAATAAATAAGAAATACTTCATTTCTGCATACAAATTTGCTTCATCAATGAGGGAGAACTTTTGTCACTAAGAAAAGGCAAATATAAAATTTTGAGGGAGGGATCTGATGACTAAAATAGTGTGGGGAATTATTTAATAGGAAAATTAACTTGGCACTTATGAAATATATCTCTATGAGATATCTGCCCTTAATGGGTTGGCGGGAGTTTACAGTGGGAATAATTTTGGTTGTTTTTTAACCTTAAGAGTCTGGTACAGAAAGGCGTTTTTCTCTGGTGATGTTAGTGTTATAGATTGAATCATGTACTACACAAAAGACATGTTTGCAGTTTTAATCGCACTCTGGCTGCTGTGAACCCATTTTAAATCAGACCATTAGATGCTATGCTTTGTCAAAAGCATTCTACATCAATCAAGATGATCATGCTAATTTTTCCCTTTTGATTTGTTAATATGGAGTATTACATTGATTTTCTTGCATACCTGGAATAAAATCTACTTGGTTGTGGTGTATAATTCTTTTAATGTGCTGTTAAGTACTATTTGCTAGTATTTCGTTGAGGATTTTTGCATTTGTATTCGTTACAGAGATTGGTCTGTAGTTTTCTTTTATTGTAGTGTGTGTTATTTATTAGGTTTTGGTATTAGGCTGATGTTGGCACCATAGAATGACTTAGGCAATTTTCCCTTTTCTTCAGTTCTTTGGAAGCTGTTGAGCAAGATTGGTATTAACTCTTTTTGTAATGCTTGATAAAATTCACCTGTGAAGCCATCTGGTCCTGAGCCTTTCTTCCTTGATATTTTTTGGGGGGGAAAGTATACTTCTCTATTTATGGCAACTCCAAAGCCCATGAGCCGAATAATGTGCTCATCTCTCTCAGGTAGGGTCCTCTGGCTCCACTCTTCTCTGTGGATGGCTCAGGTGGGGGCCTTTTGGCTCCAGGTGGGTCAGCTGCTGTCGGGTGTCATCTGTCCTTGTCAAAGGCTTCTCTCCCTTTTCAGGTCCCTGTCTTAAGTTTCTGATGACTGAGTCCATCTCTTTTCATGTGA
This sequence comes from Myrmecophaga tridactyla, assembly GCA_004026745.1. Taxonomy (NCBI): domain Eukaryota; kingdom Metazoa; phylum Chordata; class Mammalia; order Pilosa; family Myrmecophagidae; genus Myrmecophaga; species Myrmecophaga tridactyla. Next base: position 101,511 of record PVIY010001756.1, on the reverse strand, counting down.
TTGGTTCATTGTGGTCTTCTATTTTCAGTGTAGGTTGTTTACCTATTTCTAGGAAACTGTCCATTTCATCTAAGTTGTCTAGTTTGTGGGCATGCAGTTGTTCATCCTATCCTCTTATGGTCTATTTTGTTTCTCTAGGGTCCACAGTAATGACTCCTTTCTTATTTCTGATTTTATTTATTGCATCTTCTCTTTTTTTGTCTTTGTCAGTCTAGCAAGACGGTTGTCAATTTAATTGACCTCCTTAAAGAACCAACTTTTGATTTTATTGATTCTCTCTGCTGGCCTTTTGTTATTGTTCTCAATTCCATTTTTTTCTGCCATAATCATTGCTATTTTTTTTCCTTCTGGTTACTTTGGAATTAGTTTGTTGTTTCTTCTTTAGTTTCTTCAGGTGTTCATTTAGGTCTTTTGTTTTACTTATTCCTTTTTAATATCAGCATTTAAGGCTATAAATCTCCTTTTCAGCACTGCCTTTGCTGCATCCCATACGTTTTGATATGTTGTGCTTTCATTTTCCTTTGTCTCAATATATTTATTGACATCTCTTTCAATTTCTTCTTTGGCTCACTGATCAAGAGTGTAGTGTTCAGCCTCCATATAGTTGTGGATTTTCTAGTTCTCTGGCTATTAATGTTATTTCTAGCTTCATTTCATTATGATTAGAGAAAATGTTTTTGGATAACTTCAGTTTGTTAAAATATATTAAGATCTATTTTGTGCCCCAAAATGTGATCTATCCTGGAAAATGGTCCATGAGCACTTGAGGAGAATCTGTAACCTGCCTTTTGGGGTCCATGTTCTCTATATATCTTTAGGTCTAGTTCTTTTATATTATTTAGGTTCTCTTACTGATCCTCTGTTAGATGTTCTATCTATTGAAGAGAGTTGTGTGTTGAAGTTTCCCCCTATTACTGAAAAATGCATTATTCCCTTCAGTTTTGCCAGTGTTTTCCTCATGTACTTTGGGGCACCTTAATTAGGTGCATAGATATTTATGATTGTTATTTATTCTTCATGCATTGCCCCTTTTATTAATATATATTATCCTTCTTTGTCTTGTAACAACATTTTTACATTTAAAATATAAATTTTTTGATATTAATGTAGCTACTCCAGCTTATTTTTTGGCTACTATTTGCATGGAATATCTTTTTCCATAATTTCATTTTGAGTCTATTTGTATTTTTTAGTCTATAATGAGTCTCTTGTAAACAACATGTAGATGGATCATATTTTTATCTGTTCCTACCTATCTGAACAGTGGGGATTTTAATCCATTAACATTCATTGTCATCACTGTAAGAGCAGTACTTATTTCAACCATTTTATCTTTTGAATTTGATTTGTCAGATCTTTTTTTTTATCCTTTTAGTTACCCTTACTGGTACTCTTCATTTCTATATTCTCCTCCGCACCTTTTTCTCCTGTCTTTTCTTTTCATCCAGCAGCATTCACTTTAGTATTTCTGGTAAGTCTCTTGGTAATAAACTCATTTTCTGTTTATCTGTGAAGATTTTAAACTCTCATTTATGAAGGACAGCTTTACTGAATAAAGAATTCATGCCTGACAATTTGTTTTTCTTTCAGTATCTTAATTACACCATACCACTGCCTTCATGCCACCATAGTTTCTGATGAGAAATAAGCAACTATGTTAATCAGGATTCTCTAAAGAAAAAGGAGAGGGTCGCTGGCTGAGGAAGCAATGAAAGAATCTTTCTTCCTTTAAAGCCCTTGAATGATGTGATTATCTCTTTGTGAGAGACGCTCCTTGCCTTAGTTGATCACAGATGTAATCAGCCACAGATGCAATCAGTTGACTGATGACTTAATACACCGGCCTGCAGTTTATCAACCAGACATGAAATATCTTGCAGCAATGGTCAGGCCAACGTTGCCCATCCAGAAAGCTGGGCATAATCCTTGGGCCAAGTTGACACCAGAACTTAACAAGCCCAAGCATTTAGTTTTATTTGGCTTCTCTTATACAGGAATCACTTTTCTCTTGCTGCTTTCAAAATTCTCTTCTTCTCTTCAGCATTTAACAGCCTGATTACTATGTGTCTTAGAGTGGTTTGTTTGGATTAATTATATTTGGAGTACCTTGGGATTCTTGGATTTGTATATTTATGTCTTTTATAAGGGTTGGGAAATTTTCAGCCATTATTTCCACAAGTATTCTTCCTGACCTTTTTTCCCTTCTCTTCTTCTGGGACACCCATGATGCACAGATTGTTGGCTTGTGTTGTCTATCATTTCTCTGAGACTGTTGTTAAATTTTTCCATTTTTTTCTCCCTTTGTTCTTTTGTTTGGCCAAATTTAACTGCTCTGTCTTTTAGCTTGTTGATCATTTATTTTGCCTATTCAACTCTGCTTTTGTGTGTCTCTAGTGTATTTTTAATTTCTCTATAGTGTCTTTCATTTCCATAAGATCTGTTATTTTTCAATGTATTCTTTCCAATTCATTATATTCACCCTGTGTCTTTTTAGTAGCATTTATGTTTATAACTATCATACTGAAGTTTTTAGGAGATGCATTTGAATGTCTTTAGTTTTTCCAAATTCTGTATCTCCTCCAACTTTTTAATATGTTCCTTTACCGGGGCCTTCCTGAACTTCAGTATGCCTTGTGATTTTTTTTTTTTCCTGATATCTGGTCATCTGAATATTTTGAAATTTCTCTCTCGTCTGGGTTTTCATTACTGCTTGGGTTTGACAGTTGGATTGCGAGTATTTCCTGGCCAAGACGGGGCTGTGTACCTCTGCTAGATCCGCTGGACCCTGGAATAGGGTTTGGAAGGATTCCAAAGGGACCTCTTTCCCCTGCACTTTCCATTTTGTCCAGCAGGTGGCACTCTTCAACTACCTATTTCAAGTCTGAAGCGGTCGAAACAGTGGCACCCAGCAGTGTCTGACTGGGAGAGGCTGAAACAGTGGGGATTCCCATATTCTCACTTTGTGGCCAATATCTGGCTCAGTGTTGGGCTGTGTCCCCCTTTGTAGTTGGGGCAATGGACTTCCATGACCAGCCTAGTCTAGAGCCACACTCACCATGCAAAGATTGGGCTTCTTGCAGCTGCTTCCCTCAAAGGTGCAGAATGGGCACCAGGAGTGTGTAAGCAAGTGCATTCTCTGACCTTCATCCTGCACTGTCCAGAGTGTTTAACTGCACTCCCATTTCGTGGATCTTCAGACAGCTGATGCAGTTTCTGCCAGGCTACTCCCTGCCGTTCCTTCCCTAGTCCTCCATTTTGGAAGCCCCTCCTTGGGGCCCTTTTGCTTTCAGCGTTCCTTAGCAGTTATTCTGTACTGGATCTCCATGGACTTGGGTCCCCGTGTGTGCATGTATGTGGTTATCTAACTCTGCTGTGAGTGCGTTTATAATCTTTATCCCTAGTGGGAGGTGGGAAAGATCCCAGCTGCTGGCACTTCCCAAGCCACATGGGACCAAGTGAGGGGAAAGAGGAGATCGCCCATCTGGGATGGAGATTTCCTACCTGGTGGTTTTCTCTTTCTTTGATTGGGCATTTGTGGAATCCTTCTTCAGTCTCTATATTCCTCCAAAGTTCTAAGGAAGTGAGATTTGTCCCCTTTTTTTGCTGAATCTTTGGGAGATTTTTCCTGGGAATATCTCACATCCCTATGTTGATGACATCACCCACTCAAGGATGTCTTTGAGGGGTTCAGGACTTTAGTAGAGGAAGTAAATTGCAGGTGTGGTGGAAAAATTTCTGGCTCACCCCTCCTAAGACAAAGTAGTCTCCAACTTGTTCATATACATAAAACAATTCAGGAAAGAGAAATTCTTTAACAGGCATCTGAGGTAGTCAATGTGGATTGTATCTGATTATGAGAAGAAAATGAACAGTGATTTGTAGACAATGTTCTGACTGATAGCGCTCTCAGGTTTGTATCTTTCCTGTGCTACCTAACTAAAACAAAACAAACCCAAACCTAAACCATGGAAAATGTGGTGAACCAAACCAAACCAAAACCAAAATACTAAGACTCTTAGGTAATTATTGATCCATCAATAAAGATAATTGTCTCCCTGATTATTGACTAAGAATCTCCTTGAGACTCTCTCCACCAAAATTTTCTTTACATATAGTAAGGCTTCTTCTACTAGTTTCTGAGTTATTCTTTGACCTATATCTGGAGTTCCACAGAGAGAAAAATGTGAAGGCTGCCCAAATATCTTGGCAGTCCCAGACCCACTTGATCTTACTTTCATATTACCGATTCCTCCCGTAAGTGCCTGGTGTGACAATCAAGTTCTTTGGCTCTATTCTGACAAATTCATTTTCTTCCAGTATCACTATTTGTTCACACTGTGATTTAAATATGGACAATTATTTTTCTGCCAGTGTCAGCAATGCAAAATTCCTGGAAGTAATGTCACATTTCTAGGAATTTTATAAGGATCTTTTGAATAATCCCTTTTCTGTCTTGGCTTTCTGCTCAGTCAACTAGGGGATAATGACTCAAACTTTTGACTTAACTTTACAGTACATATATTTGGAGGTTTTATTGGATAGCTTTGGGGGCGGATAAGCTGTTCTCTTTCAACTGATAGATGACCAGGGTTTGAATTTTTAATTCTATGGAAACTGAATTTACAATAGACATACACCTCAAAGGGCTTAGAACAAAGAGAAAAGCAAATTTCCACCAAGAATCATCACTTTTTTCTTCTCTTTTCTTTCTTTTTTTTCAGTCTGCTTAATCTCTAAAACAGATAGCACATGCATTTTTATCTCTATAGGTCTGTCTGAATAAGACTAAACAAAGGAAAGAATGGAAAAGCATGTCCTATAAAGGACATTAGTTTCCTTCTGCTGGGTAAGATAGTACTACTATTTTAATGGATTAGAAAACATATATTTATTATGTCACAGTGTCTCTGATCATGTGTCCAGATACAACTTAATTGGGTCCTCTGCTCTGGGTCTCACAGAATTGCAATCAAATTTTAGTGGGGAAAATCATCTCATCTTGAGGGTAAAATGGGAATGAATCTACTTCCAAGCTCCTACAGACTGTTGGCAGAATTTCTTTTTTTTTTTTCTTGTTGGATGAGTGACGGTCTTCGTTGGTTACTTGGTTATAGGAAGAAGTTGCCCTATTTCTCTGCTAATGACTTCCTTGTAGGCATTTCACAGTGCAAATTCCTGTTTCTTCAATCCAGTAGGAGAATCTGTCTCACTATAATCTGCTGAAACAGAATTTTATAAAGAAACATCACGGAATTGATACCCCATCACTTTTTTTTTTCATATTCAGTTGGTTTGAAGAAGGACCAAGAGGAAGGGTTTAAATAAGGACCTGATTTATTGCTTGCTATTTTTAGGGAGTGAACAACACAGCATGATACTTGTATATGATAATTCAAGTCCTTGCCATACCCAAAATACTTGCCATTCCAAGTTCCCTGCAATCCTCATCCCATTACGGCAGGATATAAAATTGCATCATCTAAATAAGATGGAGGTATATTTGAGGCTCTTGGATGCAATCCATTAAATAAAGTTCCTGGGCAATATCCCTCTCTTTTGTGGGTCTATGAAGTGAAAGGGACTCCTTTTCTGTCTCCAACTCAGCCAACATGTCATGGTGGACCTGAATAGAGTATGAGCTATAGACACTCCATTACAAAACTTGGGAATTGGAAGGTGGAAAGCAGCACTAATCAATGGAAGCTCTGAAATCCAGCTGACTCCAGACGGTATTTGTCAGTTAGTTTTCAAGGCCTGAAAATAATCCTCTATTGATCTTGACTTTGTCCTTTGGTTTTGGTTCCAATTTCTGAATCAGCATTCCTTTTTCATGGAAGGTAGTACTTGTTACCAGCTTAGCAGTTCATCAGTCTGCTTCCTGCCAAGAGAAATTCGAGAATTCTATAGCTTTCTTTCATTTTGTACTTTCTTTTTTTCCCTACAGTCCAAACTTATTGTGGTTTTCTGAAATAAATTCTGGAATAAATGTCATATTTCTAGGAATTTTATGAGGATCTTTTGAAATAATCCCTGTTCTGTCTTGGTCTTCTACTAAATCAGTTAAGGGATAATGACTCAATCTTTTTAGGGGTCCTGTGATTTGGTTAACACCTTGGTGATAATGTAACAGAGTACCAACAAATATAGTTACTGAATCATTGTCCAACTGCTTCCTAACTTTCTGATATACTGTAATGTAGCCAGGAACAAATATCTGTAACTGTGGTAACTCACTGAAATTGTAACCCAGGTGCTTGGTTTCTTTAATGCTGAAAGTATGTGCAGGAAAAACAAAAAGCTTGAACTTAAATGACCCAGGACATAAAATACCTTGCAAGTGAAGCATAATAGACATAAACAGCAGAAAAGATAGTAACAGATCTGAAAGAAAGCAAGACGTCTGACCATCATAAATTCCAGCAACATTACGAGCCCATTGCTGAAGGTAACAGAACCCATTAGCCAATGATAATAACCAATTTGCAATTCCCTAAGTTAAATGTAGACACAGGCATTAATAATAGCTAACCTGCAATCCTATATTAGAATATTTAATAGTCTACCCCAATATGCCAACAGGCCTAGCCTCCTGTTCTAGTTTGCTAGCTGCCAGAATGCAATACACCAGAAATGGCATGGCTTTTTGAAAAGGGGAATTTAATAAGTTGCTAGGTCATAATTCTAAGGCTGAGAAAATATCCTAAATAAAGCAATTTATAAAAATTAAGGCACCAACAAGAGCTTATTGTCACTCAAGAAAGGTCGATGAATTTCAGGGTTTCTCTCTCAACTGGAAAAGCACATGGCGAACATGGCAATGTCTACTAGCTGTCACTCCAGGCTTCTTGCTTCATGAAGCTTTCCTGGGGGCATATTCCTTCTTCATCTCCAAAGGTCTCTAGTTGCATGGGTTCTAGCTTTCATCATTCTTGTGACTTTGTTCTGTTGTTCTCCTGTCCTTCTGAAGCTTTCTCCAAAATGCTTCCTTTTTTAAAGGATTCTAGTAGACTAATCAAGACACACCTGGAATGGGTGAGTCACATCTCCGTGGAAAATAACCTAATCAAGTTTCCAACCTTAGTTATTGAATAAGGATTAAAAGGAACAGTCATTCCCACAAGATTGATTAGGATTAAAACATAACTTTTCTAGGGTACATAAATCCTTTCCAAATGTCACACCTCCCTATCCCCTTCTCCCTTTGTTTAATCCAATAAAAATCTTTCACCCTTCAAACATGAGAAGGAAAATACTGTCTTCATGTCTTCATGAGATCAGCCTTTGCTAAATAAATTTTTTATCTCTCAAACTCCCTGCGCCTACTGATTTTATCTGTGTGCATTGGGCAAGGATTCACTTTTGAGCCAAAATAATGTGGTACCCAATTGTACTGGGTATTTAAGACACCTGCATGACCTAAGAGTCATTCCCAGAGAACCTCTTTTGTTGCTCAAATTTGGCCTGCCTCTCTAAGCCAGCTCAGCAGGTGAACTCACTGCCCTCACCTCTATGAGGGACATGCCTCCCAGGGTTGTAAATCCCTGGCAATGTGGGATAGAACTCCTGGGATGAGCTGGGACCCAGCATCAAGCGATTGAGAAAGTCTTCTTGACCAAAAGGGGGAAGAGAGAAATGAGACAAAATAAAGTCTCAGTGGCTGAGAGATTTCAAATAGAGTTGAGAGGTTATCCTAGAGGTCATTCTTATGCATTATATAGATATCCCTTTTTAGTTTATGCTGTAGTGGAGTGGTTGGAGGGAAGTACCTGAAACTGTTGAGCTGTGTTCCAGTAGCCTTGATTCTTGAAGATGATTGTATAAAGATATAACTTTTACAATGTGACTGTAGGATTGTGAAAACCTTGTGTTTTTTGCTCCTTTTGTCCAGGATATGGACAGATAAGTAAAAAATATAGATAAAGAATAAATAAATAATTGGGGGGACAAAGGGTAAAATAAATTGGGTAGATGGAAATAATAGTTGTCAATGAGAGGGAGGGTTGGGGTATAGCATTATGAATTTTTTTTCTTTTTCTTTTGCTGGAGCGACACAAATGTTCTAAAAAATGATCATGATGAAAACACAATTATGTGATGATACTGTGAGCCACTGATTATACAACATGTATGGAATGTACATGTGTGAAAATTTATTAATAAAAATATATTTTTTTAAAAAGACACCTGAGGACTCCATGACCCTATGATATGGTGTCCGCCACTGACCCTGAGGAGCCACACAGACTATTGTCTAGAGCTCAGTGAACAAAACTCAATTACGTCCTCCCTGGCACTGATGACCTCAGTGATGCTTCATTTTGGGGGAGAGAAGAAGTCCTTGGTACAGACATCTTCCAGGTGAGTGGCTTTGTTAAACTACCTGCTCTTTGTGAAAACTATTTCTCTTTTGGCTTTCAGTTAACGGGATTAAGATAGTAGATTAGTCCTACCTTAGCCCAGTTTATTATCAACCAATTAATAACCAGTACAGATCTCAGGCATATGGGATTCAGTCACTGAAGTGCCTACACTGGTGGTTGTGAGTCCAAGTCCCACTTTGGTTTCCTTTCTTTTACCAGTTTGAAGTTGAGAAGATCTTTTGTTAAGGTCATGCCACTGAATCAACAGGCATGAAAGGGGAATACTGTTCTGTCTAGGGTGATTGATCTATGACTATCAGGGGAAATAGGACTGCAACTATGCAATGGAGGTAAAGAAGAGTTTTCTTAGAATACAGGAGATCCCTTAAAGCATCTCTTAGTACTACCTTTCCCTATGATTAAAGTCAATGGAAAACTGCAACAACCCAATCAATGCAGGTCTACCAATGGCCCAGAAACTTCAGGAATGAAGGTCTGGGTCACCCCGCCTGGCAAAGAGCCATGGCCAGTTGAAATGCTTGCTGAGGGTAAAGGGACATGGAATTGGCAGTAGAAGATGGTAGTGATAAGCATGAACTACGAACACGTGACCAGTTATAGAAATGAGGACAGTGATTGTACGAATATTTTCTCCCTGTTTTGTTATGAATATGTTTGCATTTGTACATAAGCAAATATCTTGTTTTCCTCTTATAGTATGACATAAGTTGTACTACTCATGATATAGCATTTAAGTCACAGGATATGAAGTTTAAGAGTGAATGTTCCCTAAGGACTTGCATGCTATTACGGAGAGATGTAGAGCACTTCCAGTTGTACGCAAGACCACTGAGCATAATTCGGCAAAATATATGTCTGTTATTGTGTTCTATTTGGAAATTAAGCATCTTTCAAGGTGTATTAGCTACGGTTTTCTAGAGAAATGCACTCAGCAGGAAATGTCCGCAGATATAAATTTATAAAAGTGTCTCACGTAACCATGGGAATGTAGAGTTCAAAATCTGTAGAGCAGGCTGTGAAGTGGCAACTCTGACGAGAAGTCTGGATGAACTCCACAAGAGAGGCTCACCAACTGAAGCAGGAAGAGACTGTCTCTTGTGAATCTTCCTTAAAAAGTTTCCAGTGATTAGATTAAATGTCACTCATTGCAGAAGACACTCCCCTTGGCTGATTAGAAATGGAATCAGCTATAGATGTAGCTAACGTGATCATGATTTAATTCTACAAAATGTCCTCATAGCAACAGACAGGCCAGCACTTGCCCAACCAGACAAACGGCACCACTAACTGGCCAAGTTGACACATGAACCTAACCATGAAACAAGGTGACATGTATAGCTGCCAAGTTGATAAGGGGTGGACTTTGATGGTTAGGCTCTGGTGTCAACTTGGTGAACTGATTATGCCCAGTAGTCTGCTTAGGCAAACATTGGCCTGAGCACTGCTGCAAGGATATTTCATTGCTGGTTGATAAACTGGAAGGCTGGTGTATTAAATCATCAGTTTGTTGACTGCATCTGTAGCTGATTACATCTGCAATTAAGTAAGAGAAGTCTTCCACAATGCAATAATCCAATCATCTGATGGCTTTTAAGATGGAACAGAGACTCTTTCACTGCTTTTTCAGCCAACAAGCCTCTTTTGTGAAATTAGTTCACATCCTTCATAAGAGCTGCCAGCTTCCGCCTGCTGTATGGATTTTGGACTCTTCCATTCCCACGGTTGCATGAGACACCTTTATAAATCTCATATTTACAGATCTCTCCTGTTGGTCATTTTTCTCTAGAGAACCCTAACTAACACAACATAGGTTCAGATCTGAAAACTTTTGACATTTTACCCTCCTAAAATTAAACTCTATAGGATATCTTTTATTTCAAAATGTTGCAAAGAATTTCTCCTTTTACCTTGTAAAATGATGTGATATTACATAGTAAGCATTTTGGAGACATTACAATAAGTAAAATTAATTTTCTGTCCTTTTAATTAATATTGTATGGGTGAAATGCTATTAATTTATTTAGAGCTAGTATAAAATTCCTAATGACTTGACAATATTCTCACTGTCCATGTTATGTACTAATATTGATACAGATCATGGAAACAATCAATTTCACTTTTCAGTTACACTACCATGGTCTAATGCTTCTCTAAAAGTACAGGTTGTCAACAAAGACGGACTTTAAAAGAGAAGCAAGGCAAGTATGCAAATTACATTCTATCTGTTAATTAATTTAACCTTGGAAAATATGTAAATGTGAGAAAGGACGAAACTTCTGTTATGGTTTGTGGTTGGTGACTCCAATATAAGCCAACTGCCATATGTTCTTATTTCTGGAAAAGGCTTCAATTAGAAAATGCTTATAAGAAAATTAAGACCTAGATGTGACTCTTACTGCAGTCACATCTATGCCTGAGCTCTGTTATTTCTAAATTCTGAGATGCTTTGCTCCTTGTATAACCTGGAACTTTGGGTATTTGGGAGACATCTGAGACTCAGGTTCAGAGTTATCTAGCTCTAGAAGTATTAAAAAAACAACATTACCTCACATAGCAACTGTTAAAGAAACTGAAAAAGATTAGACTTTCATGAGGGATGGTAAGCAGGCTAATTTAGCTGGGATGAAAGTAAATTAGAATATAGATTAAAAGATGATATAGTCTGAATTTTAAAACTTTAATTTCTGTGTGAGGCCATAGTGGGAGAGATTTATTTTTTCCAAAATTTAAATTTTCTGGGGCCCACTATCTAATTTAACCTATCTGGACAGTTTATTTTAACAACCTAATTCAGCTTTATGTGGCATGGAACTAGACTAGGAAATGAGATCTTAGCATTCTGTATAAGTTGATATAATAACCTGATGTTTTTCAGAATGTTTTGGGAAATAACTGAAACATATGTGCAAGGTCCCTTGAGGTACCAGGTAAAAAAGTGTGGAACTATTAAACTTTCCCAGGTGGGGTATTCAAGCAACAGGGGCTCCTAATTTACTCTAAAACTAAATGAGCTTTGCCTAATATGACATAATGCCTCAGAGTCACTCCCTGAATGTCTCTGTGGCTCAAATGTGGTCTCGCTAAGCCAAACTCTACAAATAAACTCATTACCTTTACCCTGATGTGGAACATGACTTTCACAGGTAAATTTCCCTGACACCATGGTACATGACTTCCAGTGATAAATGTCCCTGACCCCGTGGGGTTGGCAAGTAAAGGGAGAAAAGGAATAAAGTTTCAGTGGCTAAGAGATTTCAAGTAGAGTCATGAGATCATTCTGGAAGTTCTCTTATGCAGGGCTCAGACACTATTTCTGAAAACCCTAAGGAACACCCCAGATGGTATCTAAAATCAACAAAGTTATTTTTCCAACCTAACATAGTTATAAATCACTTCCTCTACTCCTTTCATTTAAATCTATAATTTTCAATTACTTATCAAGGTTTCTTTTTCAGAGATGTGAAGCCTCCAGATTGTTCCTTTGCCAGACAAGCCCTGAAACCCAGAAGTACTAGTCTCTCCAGAGCAACAACCAGTTTCATTCCTCGTTGACAGGATACCCCCTTTTCAGCATGAAGGAGTTAGAATGATTATTGCCCAGATATCACTCAAGATTGAGGAATGGACAAAAATAAAATGGAAGAATTGTAATTGAGAAATTAAGAATTAACACATAATTATGATTACTAAATTATTTTATTCATGTGTTTTTTCTATATAGCAGAATAGGCAGAAGTTATTACCTGAATTTCCTATTAACTAGTCTCATCTTTGTTTACCCTTACTATTGTAATGGTAATTCTAGCCTATTGTAATGGTTACTCTAGCCTAGTCTTAGCTCTGTTTATAGTCCCTATTGTAATGGTTATTCTCCCCTGGTCTCAGTCCCATTTATATCGATTATTGTGAGGTAACAACTCTCTCACTAGCTTGAATCCAAAGAAAAAAAAAACACCTGATCTCCCTAGCCTTGGGGACAAGGATTGTTGGGCTGATAGGCCTTCTGATCTCCTGCTTCACAAGCAGTATTAAATTCTTCCTGTCTTTGAAACCCTGGTGTCATGGATTGGCTATTCTGCAAATTGGGCAGAGAATACCCCGCTTTTGTTCAGTATTAGCCTTCTCAGGTTGTCACATCAGAACAAGTGGGCCATTGTCCTTAGCTCTGGCTTGTTTAGGGACACAGAAGTTCTTCTCTGTGGCACAGCCAGGCCATAAGGACAGCTCTGCCTAAGGAAACTGACTTTACTTCAGAAGACAATTAAGGGCATCGGTGAAAGCAATGTGGATTTTTAAATGAAACAATTAAGTGGGAGCTAGTTAACTCTAGACACCCAGTATAAACGAGCAGAATGACAGACGAGCAAAAGGTTTAACAGAGAGAATCAGGGAAAGAGACAGCCAAGAAAACTCCTCCTTGGACCACATTCACTGGTAGGTATCTAGAAAGCTGTGCACATGTTAAGGGTGCAAGTATTTAGTAGCATTCGGAACATGGCATGTGGCAGCCTGATGTTTCTCAGGCTACTGATGGATCTGTCAGACAAGGAAAGAAGACTCTTCAGTCCAAGTGGATGAGAAGAAATAATTTTAGAAATAACTTTTAAAACCTCCTGGAAGTTCTGAAGGTGTAAACGATAATAAGTAAAATGAAAACATAATTAGAGGACATCAGCAGAAGATTTAAGCAGGCAAAAGAATGAGCCAGCCATCATGAAGAGTGATGGATAAGACACAATCCAAAGAACGCAAACAAGTAAAGGAAAAATTAACAATGTCTCCAAGAAATCTGTGACTTACTCTGAAGTAGTAGTATGATAGATTCCCTCACTTAAAAAAAAAAAAAACTGACCCATCATTTCTGTCAATAGTTATACTCAATTATCTCTTTTCTCTTTAGCTGGTAGTCCAATATTAGGGATGTGAGGATTTCTAATACAGTCACATATCTCATATTCTCTTATTTTAAATACATTTTCCTGTGTGCTTCTATGTAGGGACTTTTTTCATTGATTTCTCTTCCATTTAAGTAATGCTGTATTCTGCTCAGTCCAATACACTGATCAATCCATCCGTATATTGTATTTGTTAATTATAACATTTTATTTTAATATTTCTATATGGATTCAAATTTACTGGAATATTCTGTATTATTTCTTGTATTTTGTACATTCTTCTCATTTTTCTTCTGCATTTAATATATTACTCATAGTAACGTTTTATGTACTCTTGTTCCAATAGATGGATCATCTCTGACACTATTGTTTCTCTTCTGTTTCTCCATTTTTTAATTTTCTCTTCTCTAAATATTAGGCTAAAATTTCTTGACTTTTAGCATGGTTGATAATTTTTTATTGCATGCTGGTCTTTGGGAATAAAACAACTATCAGCATTCTAGATGGCCACACTGGAGAGTTTTCCTTCTTCCTCTGTTAGAAAGATAGGCTCAGAAATTGATTACCTCAATGCAATCATGGATTGGACTAGGTCAGAGGTGAGTGAATTTTTTAGTAAAGCTGGATTAATTCTCAATGACCTATTTTTCTCAGGCATTGTGCTGGTTTGAAAGGAAGCATGTCCCCTAAGAAAAGCCATGTTTTAATATAAATCCCATTTCATAAAGGTAGAATAATCCCTATTCAATACTGTATATTTGAAACTGTAATGAGATCATCTCCCTGGTTGATGTGATTTAGTCAAGAATGGTTGTTAAACTGGATTAGGGGATGACATGTCTCCACCCATTTGAGTGGGTCTTGATTGGTTTATTGGAGTCTTATAAAGGAGGAAATATTTTGGAGAAAGAGATTCAGAGAGAGCAGAGAATGCTGCAGCACCATGAAGCAGAGAGTCCACCAGCCAGTGACCTTTGGAGATGAAGAAGGAAAACGCCTCCTGGGGAGCTTCATGAAACAGGAAGCCAGGAGAGGAAGCTAGCAGATGATGCCATGTTCGCCATGTATCCTTCTAGATGATAGAGAAGCCCTGACTATGTTCGCCATGTGCCTTCTCACTTGAGAGAGAAACCCTGAACTCCATTGGCCTTCTTGAACCAAGGTATCTTTCCCTGGATGCCTTTGATTGGACATTCCTATTGACTTGTTTTAATTGGGACATTTTCTCGGCCTTAGAACTGTAAACCAGCAACTCATTAAATTCCCCTTGTTAAAAGCCATTCCGTCTCTGGTATATTGCATTCCAGCAGCTAGCAAACTAGAACAGGCGTGAACTACTAGACTTTTAATTTTCGGTCTATGTGTCTCTACTTCTTAACTTGGAAAATTAAATTAGGGGTTAATTTCCATCACTCAAAAGTTCACAAATCAACTCTTGAGGTTCCTGACATATTCAAGTCAAAATCTGAGAAGCATCTTATTCAGGAGAGAGTACAGGTACTTTAGAAAGATTGTCTTTGTTTCTAAAGGTATATAACATGCTCTTGGGAAACTATGACATTTAGAAATCTTAGAGTACCTTACCAGTATTCTACACAGCAGCAGTTTAATAAAGCAAATGTGACTTGGGGAAAGTGATTGTGAACTTGAATCCACTCAAATTCTGATCTTCAATCTAGTCTTGGATAATAACTTCCCATCATTGCTGGTTTCTTAACTCTGAATAGAGGCCCTGTAATTGGCCAGGGTTTAATGCTGAATTCAGATTCAGCATCAGCATGTGTTTTAGCAGGAAAAAAAAATGGCTGGAAATATTGAGCTCATTTCATAATTATTTACTGGCCTTGAATTCTACCTCATGTAGTCCTCATTGCTTCAATAGCTATTTGATGCCCATAAAAAATGTTTTTAAAAATTTGATTGGATTTATATATATTTTTGTTTCTTTTCAGTGGAAAATACTGGCGTGCCAAGATTTGCTACATCTTATGTAGAACTGTGTCATCTTCATCTTATTTTATAAACAAGTTGCTAAGTTACACAAGTGTTAGCATCTTCCTCCTCAGATTTTGAAGAAATAAATTATTTGTGAAAATCATTTTCCCAAATCATTATCAGCATTGGTGAGAAAAATGCAAAATCATCTGATACTTGACCACTGTGCTGTCCTTATGCCACAATAAGTACTGTGTCAGTCCAAGCCAGTCATGAAAAGAGAAACCATCTCAGGAATTTTAAAAGGAAAAAGAAAAAATAATAAGTAGTATTACTGGGGTTATAGCTATTTGAGGGCTATTTGAGGGCATGTCCCTGTGGGGGTTTCTCACTTTGCTTCTCCCGGGCTGGCTTTCATCTCTTAGATTTCCTTGGCTCTCTCCAGGTTCTGGCTTGCCTAGCATCTCATGGCAATATCTGCTGGGCTCCAAGCATCTCCAAACATCTGTGTCTCTGTTCTCTGCCTGTCAGCTCTCCTGTGAAGTTTCTGTTGGCTCTGTCATTTTTCTGTAGGCTCTCTCTCTCTGTGGGCTCTGAGGTTTCTGTCATTTCTGGATTTTTTTCAGAATGTCTTCTTTTTTAAAGGATTCCAGTAAACGAATCAAGACCCACCTGGAATGGGTGGTCACATCTCCATCTAATAAAAGTTCATACCCACAATACAGCATGCCACATCTCTGTGGGGATAATCTAATCAAAAGATTCCAACTTACACTATCAAATCAAGATTAAAAGAAACAGCTGCCTCCACAAAATTGAGTTAGGATTGAAACATGGGTTTTCTGGGGTACAGTCAGTCAACAAAATATGCCATCAATATGGCTTCATCATTAAAAGGATATGGCATAGTACCATGTATTATTTTTTTTCCTCTTTGTACAAAACACTAAGTCCCAAAGTGGAGTGCCCATGGATTTCTGAAAGCAGTTTATAATCAGATATAATGACACCAGAAAAAAAGAAAAAAACCTAAGGAGACTACTGGTTTAGGTACAGGCAATGAACCATTATTTCTGGTTTAGTATAAATTTTACTAAATTATACTAAATTTTAAGAAGAAATGAAATGGAACATTGAAAATTCATGAAAGGTAGGAAAAGAGTAAAATATGTTTTTCCATCTACTTCTTGCCTTCCAGGCTTTTTTTTCAGCATTTATCAATATTTACTTTGATGCTGTGGTAGTTAGGTTCAGGTGTCAACTTGGCCAGGTGAAGGTGCCTAGTTCTGTTGCTGTGGCCATGAGCTAATTGCATGTGAAGCTCGTATGTTGCTCATTACATCTGCGGTTGGCTAGGAGGCGTGCCTGCTGCAATGAATGATGTTTGATTTAATTGGCTGGTGCTTAAATGAGAAATCACAACGCAGCACAGCCCAAGCAGCTCAGCATACCTCATCTCAGCACTCGCAGCTCAGCCTGGGCCTTTGGAGATGCAAAAAGGAATCACCCTGGGGAAAGTTGTTGGAACCCAGAGGCCTGGAGAGAAGGCCAGCCGAGAACGTCCTGGGCCTTCCTGTGTAAGAAAGAACCTTAGTTGAAAGTTAACTGCCTTTCCTCTGAAGAACTATACATTTTTAACTAAATAAATCCCCTTTCATTAAAAGTCAATCCATCTCTGGTGGTTTTGGTGGACTAGAACAGATGCTTAGCACTTTTTGTGTCTACTTTAAGAAATAGTTCCCTATTACTCAGATATACAGATATTTCTATGTTTTTCCTGAAGAATATAATTTGCTTCTTTCACATTAGGTAATTAATCTAATTCAAATTGGTTTTGAACATGTTGGGAAGTAAAGAACAGTCCCTGAATTTGTTTTCAAGTTATTTAGCATCCTTTAGTGATTTTTTTATTTTCTCATTTTTCGTCTTTTTACTTTCAATGTATTTATGTCATTATGTTTGAAGTGAGTTTCTTGCAGACATATATGGTTGGGTCATGTTTTTTTTCCTTTTTTGTAATCTACTCTGTCAATAATATCTGTCTTTTAATTGGTTTATTTAGACCATTTACAATTAAAGTAATTATTAATTGTATAATATTCCGTTTTAATATTTGTTTTCTGTTTGTTCCCTTTGTTTCCTGTTTCATGCTTTCTTGTATGTTACTTAAACATTGATTTTAAAATTCCATGTTAATAGGCAGGCCATGGTGGCTCAGCAGGCAGAGTTCTCATCTGCCATACTGGAGACCCAAGTTCTATACCTGGTGCCTGGGTGCCTGCCCATGCAAAAAAAAAAAAAAAAAAAATCCATGTTTATTTTAGTCTCTTTCTGTAGTTTGTGATTTTTGTAGTTGAACATATCATTTCTATGCTTATTTAGAGGTTGATCTAGGCATTACAGTTTACATAAATACCTGTTCTAAGTCTGACAGCTTACCATGTTCGGTTCATCATACAAATCTTGCTTCAACTTAGATCCCTTCACCATAAACACTTCTTCTTAATATAATTGTCTTGGCTATTTCTTCTACATATATTGATTATTACAACAGTTGGTGTTATTGCTTCAATAGTCACCTTAACTTTAAAAACTAATAAGGATATTTTATTATACATAAACCTAATTCCATAACAACTTAAGATAAAATTTACATAATATAAAACTTAAACTTTCAAAGTCAATGCAGTGTTTCTCTGGTATATTTATAAAATTGTCCAGCTTTCACTACTAACTAATTTTAGAATATTTTCATCACCCCATAAAGGAACTCTGCTCCCATTTGCATTCATTTCAATCCTTCTACCCATCCCTCAGCTATAGGAAACCACTAGTCTGTCTCCTATCTCTATAATTTGCCTATTCTGGATGTATCATAAAAAATTAATCAAAAAAAAGGAGCACTTTTGCGACTGATTTCATTCACAAAGCATAATGCTTTCAAATTTCATCCATCTTGTAGCGTATATCAGCATTTTATTCTTTTTTTACTGCCAAGTTATATTTCATTGATGAATGTATCATATTTTGTTTATTCATTCATCAATTGATATATTTTTGGATTTTTCCTATATTTGGCTATTTCTTTGACATCATTTATTATTCTTAATAATTTTTATTTTTGTTCTTATGAGTGGATTCCTTAGGATATCTACATAAAACATGATATTTCCTGGGAATAAATTTCTTCCTTTCCAATTAGGATTATTTTATTTCTTTTGCTTGCTGAATTGTGCTAGCTATATTCTCAAGTAATAATGTTGAATAAAAGTGACAATAACAAATATCCTTGCCTTCTCCAAAATCACAGGGTGATCTTTCCATTTTTTGCCAATAAATATTATATTAGCAATGAATTTTCCACAAATGCCCTCTATCAGGATGAGGAATTACCTTTCTATTTCTAGTTTTTTTTTTAAATTTCAGCATGAAATGGTGTTTGAGATTTTCAAATACTTTTGCTGCATATATTAAAATGCCCATGTGATTATTGGCCTGTATTTTATTATTATAGGTTACTGTTGGATGTTACAACAATCCTAAAATATAGTGCAGTTTTAGGGACTACTGAAAGCACAGCAACCTATGTTCCCAGAGTTGTGGTTTCCATTCCTAGAGTGTGCTCCTGATAGCTAGGTATTAGCATACCTGGTAAGCAAACTTATTGTGTTTCCCTTTCTGCTTCATTCTTCTTTCTGGAAGACTGAATCAGGACACTTGTGTATGTCACATAACCTAGAAATCAATAAGATAAAAGAAGACTTGAACAATACTATAAACTAACTAGACTTCACAGACCTATATAGAACACTTCACTCCAAAACTGCAGAATGCACATTTTAACCTAGTGCCTATGGGTCATTCTCCAAGATCAATCACAGGTTAAGTCACAAAACAAGTCTCAATAATTTAAAAATATTGAAATCATAGTATCTTCTCTGATCTCTGACTGAAGCTAGAAATCAATAATGGAAGGAAAATGGAAAAAAAATCACAAATATGTGGAAATAAAACAAGACACTCTTAAATAACAAATGGATCAAAGAAGAAATCACAAGAGAATAAAAACTATTAGTGTTGGGTAGTGTGATGGTGACTCAGTGATAGAATTCTCACCTGCCATGCCAGAGACCAGAGTTCAATTCTCAGTGCCTACCTATGCAAACAAACAAACAAACAAAAAACTATTAGCAATGAAATTTTTTTAAATACTAAATCTTATGGGAAGTAGCAAAGGCATTGCTCAGAAGGAATTTATAACTGTAAACACACTGAAAAAAGATGAAAATATCAGTAAACTAACTTATATGTTGAGAAAATAGAAGAGTAAACTAAACCTCAATTCAATAAAGGAAAGTAATTATGAAGATTACAGTGGAGATAAATGAAAATAAAAATAGAAAATATTTGAGAAAATTTGTTCTTTGAAAAGATCAAAAATTGACAAACCGTTAGCTATGCTGGCCAAAAAAGGGAAGAAGGTGTAAATAACTTAAAAATGGGGGCATTCCTTCTGATCCTGCAGAAATTAAAAGGCTTATAAGAGAATACTATGAATAACTGCATATCAACAAAATTGGATAACCTAGATGAAATGGAAAATTTTCTAGAAACACACAAATTACTGAAACTAACTCAAGAAAAAATAGAATATCTCAAGTTAACAATAACAAGAGAATTAATCAGTTAAAACAAAACAAAAGTCCAAGACCAGATGATTTCACTGGTGAATTCTACCAAACATTCAAAGAAGAATTAAAACCAACCCTTTCCAAACTCTTCCAAAGATTGAAGAGAAGGGAACTCTTCCAAAGTCCTTCTATGAGGCCAGAATTACCCTGATACCAAAGCCAGAAAAAGACAGTGTAAGAGAAGAAAATCACATGCTAATATCCTTAATGTAAATATAGATGCAAAAATCTTCAACAAAATTCTATAAAATCTAATGCAACAACATATTAAAAGGATTATACTGGATGACCAAGTCAGAATTTTCAAATGCAAGTGTGGTTCAACAAGAGAAAATTGATCAGTGTAATATCCCACATTAACAGAATGAAGGAGAAGAATCACATGATAAGTGTTCATGAAAAAATAATGCTCAGAAAATAATATTAAAAGGGAATTTCCTCAACATGATAAAAAAACATATATGAAGCACCCACAACTAACATTATATTCAATGGCAAAAAAACCCTGAAATCTTTCTCCTAAGATCAGGAACAAGACAAGGGATTCAACATTGTTCTGGAAGTCCTTGCCAAAGTCAGTAGGAAATAAAAGTCACACAAATCAGAAAGGAAGAAATAAAAGCATCTCTAGGCATAGCTATTATCCCTTATATAGAGGATTTCAAGGTAGACACAAGAAAAATACTAGAACTAATAAACAAATTCAGCAAAGTTGCAGGCTATATGATTAATATGCAAAAGTCAGTTTCTAAACACCACCGAAGAGTATTCTGAGATGGAAATTCAAAAAATCCTATTTACAATCGCATCTAAAAGAAAAAAGTCTATGAATAGATTTGACAAAGGAGGTGAAAGACTTATACACTAAAAACTACATAAAACTGCTGAAAGAATACAAAGAATATATAAATGAATGAGAAGACATCCCATGTTCATGGATTGGAAAATTTAATATTGTTACTATATCAGTACTACTGACAGTAACCTATGGGTGTAATGAAATCCCTTTCAATGATTCTTCCAGCAGCCATTTTTGTAGAAATAGAAAAACCAATCATCAAATTCATATAGAACCACAAGTCCTGTGGGTGTGAAACCATTTGTAATTAGTGTCTTTGGGATATTAGTGAAGGTGAGGCTTATCTGAACTGGGGTGGACCTTAATCCAAAATGGCCACAGTTCTTATAAGCACTAAAAAATGCATGCATAGCCAGGTATAGAACACAGGAAGAGATAGATGTGCTGACAGTCATGTGACAGAGACAGAGATGGAGTTATAGACTGTAGCTTTCCCAGAAAGCTAATGACCTCAGGAAAAATATAGCCCTGCTGATACCTTGATTCTGGACTTCTGGACTCCACAATTGTAAGAAAATATATCCCTGTTTTTTTAAGCCAAGTAGTTTGTGATACTTTGGGTTTTGTTACAGAAAGTTTGGCAAACTAAAACAGGGAAAATGTGGAGTTAGAGCTTAATGGGTTTTTCTTTGGGGTAATGATTTTTTTCTGTAATTGATGGTAATGGTGATAGCATAACATTGTGATTGTAATTAATTCCACTAAATTGTAGCCTCAAAAGTGGTTAAAATCAGGAAAAACTTAAACTTTTTTTGCATTAAAGTAATAAAAATTTTTAAATATATCAAATGCTTTCTTAAATTTCCAGTTCATTCTATCTGTACAAAGATCAATAAAATAAACTTTACTTAACACTGACAGGAAATAATATTCTAAGCAAATTAATTTGGAGAACAACTTATTTTCTTAAAGAGAACTTGTTTGAAGCCATCTTACTTTGGAGGGTTTCATATTCTTACAAATATTTGTACCTGACACTTTGCTTCCATTTTTCTTTCAGCAAGCAAGTAAAACAGAAAGGGCCTACTATGAATTTCTAGTTATTTTCTAAGTTTTCTTAAGCAATTGTTGTCATCAATTTTCCTCTAACATTTTGTATTCTGTCTTATTCATTTCTCTATTTCACAGGAGCTGAATCCTATTACATAACAAACTGGGTGTCTACTTCCTTTTTCCTTTGAAATGGATACTTTTCCTGACACAGTTTTGGCACAATATAAGAGGTATGGAATCTCTTTTAGATGTAATAATGTAAAACAAATTCTGCCAGAGAATGTTTGAATTGGAAAGTTCTAAAAAGGAACTTAGAGTCATTTCCCTGATCCCATTATGAAGTGTTTCCTTTCCTCCTTTTCTTAACAAATGGGCCATTTAATTAGTTCTGCATTTCTTAGCCTGGGAGGCATAAATATATAAAAGAAGAGGAAGGATTGCATAATATTTTTATGGTTATTTTTTAAAATGAACTTTATTTTTTAGAATGGTTTTAGATTTACAGAAAGACTGCAAAGATACTACAATGTCCTTATACCCCACACCCAATTTTCCTTATAATTAGCATATGATGAATTTGTCACAATTAATGAACCAATATTGATAAATTATCATTAATTAAAGTTCATACTTTATTCAGCTTTCCTTAGTTTTTATGTAATATCCTTTTTCTGTTCTAGGATCCCATCTAGGATACCAAATTATATTTAGTCATCATGTCTCCTTAGGCTCCTCTTGGCTACTACAGTTTCTCAGACTTTCCTTGTTTTTGATGACCTTGAAAGATTTGAGGTGTACTAACTGGTCAGGTGTTTTATAGAATGTTCTCCAACTGGAGTTTGTGTGATATTCCCCTCACGATTAGATTGAGATTATGAGTTTTTGGTAGGAGGCCACATAGTTAAAGTGCTTTTTAAACCAAACAGTATCAAGGGTATCTACTTTTGCCATGACTTGTCAGTGTTGATATTGACCTTGAACATCTGGCCAAGGTAATGTTTACAGCTCTCTCCACTGCAAAGTCATTCTTTTATCCCTCTCCCATACATAATTATTTGGAAGGAAGTTGCCATGCACAGCCTAGCCTTAAGGAAAAGGAAGTTTTGTTCTCTCTCTCCTTGAGGGTTAAGTAGCTACATAAAATATTTGGAATTGTCTGCTGAAGAGATTTACTTCACCTTCCTCATTTATTTAGTTATTCAAACATTTATTTATATTAGTGTGGACCCCTTGCTATTTTCCAGTACTTATTTATTTATGTATTTGGTTGCTCAAACTTTTCCAGCTTTGACCATTGGGAGCTCTATCTCTTGGTTAATGTAACCCTTTGACATACACCCATCACTGTGAGGTGTTTTTTTCCTGCATCTGAGCATTTCCTTACTTTCTAGCACTATGTGAACTTCTGGGCACTTCTTGTATATTTACTGTCAAGTTCTAGAAATAGTAATTTCTCCAAGAAGCCCTGGTACCATTAACTGGAGAAATGATGTTAAAAATCTAGATCTGGATGCTAGATGTACTCATTGTTCCTTAGGTGTCACTGGTTCTAGGTTTCTAGGCTCCCTTAGGTGACACAGTAAGAAAACATTGTGTATATAAACATATCTATAAATATTTCTATATATAACCACCTGTATAAATATTAAACTAAACCTGAGTTCATACTGATGTCTCCAATTCTATTCTGTTGTTACCTGGAGCATTCAAGCCTCCTCCAATTTTAAACTTATTTTAAACTTCCAATCCAAAAGTGAAAAACCTAGCTCCACAATCTGCTATCAATTTATTTAATTGCTCAATTCCATTACACATATCTATCTATATCTATGTTTATCTATCTATCTATCTATCTGTCTATCTATCTATCTATCTGGATATAATGGTTTCAGAAATGTTAACCTACACTCCTTTGGGAAGCAACTTTATCAAGTAGAATCCATTGTTATATGCTGTTCCTTTTGCCTTTAGTCTTACTAATTCCATCCCTTTCCAAAGTTACTTAGGTCATCTCCTTTGCTATTCACCCTCTTCAATGAGGTGATTCTATACATTTTTAATGCAGATGGATTCTCAAATTACAAGCTGCCTTTCAATCTGGGATCCCCCAACCTCCTAAATTATTATTATTGTTACTATTATTTTAATTTGAACACATGAAGGTGAATCTTCTTGCTACAAAGTTCAATGAGTTTTGAAAAATGAATGTCATGTACAATATTACAGTACTATATAGAATAGATTCCCTTCCCTGAAAAGCACATCACCTTATGCTTCACCCTTTCAACAACTCCTCCACCTACATTCCTAACAAATACTAGTATATTGTCTTTTTAACTGCCTGTTATAGAATATCATAAAATTGAAATCACACAGTCTGAAGACGATTCATAATAGCTTGGTTCACTTAACATGCATTTAAGATCTTCCATTTCTCTTTGTTGCTTGTTAGTTTTTTATTGTTTGTTTGTTATACATTCCTATGGTTTATCATATGCTTTTTATTCTAGTAACATAAATGTGACCCAAATTTTTCTCTTTCATCTACATTCACATGCGTGATTCATTGCTGTTAATAACATTTACAAAGTTGTGCTACAATTACCACCATCCACTTCCAAAAGTGTTCAATAAAGCCAAATAGAAATTATGTACAAATTAGCATTAACTCCCCATTCCCTACTGCCAACCCAGACTCCAGTTACCTGTGTTCTAGTACTAACACTATGGTGGTTTATAATAATTACTTCATATCACTGAGAAAAATACAATATTTTTCCTTTTGCATCTGGTTCATGTTATTAAACATGATATCTCCAAGGTTCATCTATGTTTTGCATGAACTATAATTTCATACCCTTTAATGCTATTTCTTTCTGTGTGTGTGTGTGTGTGTGTATAGCACATTTGTTTATCCATTCATTGATTAATGGATACTTGGGTTGCTTCCATATTTTAGCAATTGTGAATAATGCTGCTATGAATATCAGTATGTAATTATCTGTTAGAGTCCCTGCTTTCAATTATTTTGGGTATATCCTCATAGTGGGATTGCCAGGTCATATGGTGATTCTATATCTAGCATCCTGAGGATCTGCCAAACTGTCTTCCACAGCAGCTGCACTATTTTACATTCCCACAAGCAATAAATGAGTGACCCTATTTCTCCACATCTCCTCCCGCATCTTTAGTTAGCTATTTGTTTAACAGTGGCTATTTTAGTGGGTGTGAAATAGCTTATTATGGTTCTGATTTGCATTTCCCTAATATGTAGTGATTTTCAGCATCATTTCCGGTGCTTTTTAGTCATTTGCTTATCCTCTTGGGAAAATGTCTTTTGCCACTTTTTAATTTGGGTAGGTTGCCTTTTTTATTTTATTTTTTAAGGTTATCTTTTTATTGTAAAGTTGCAGGATTTCTTTATACATTCTGGATATTAAACCTGTATTGAATATGTGGTTACCAAATACTTTTTCCTGTTGAGGAGGTTGACTTTTCACTTTCATGATAAAGCCATTTGGTGTGCAAAAGTTTTTAATTTTGAAGATGGACTATTCATCTATTTTTCCTTTGCTTGTGCTTGGGTGTAAAGAAACCATTGTCTAATGCAAGATCTTGAAGATGCTTTCCTACATTTTCTACTGGGAGTTTTATACTTCTGTTTTTTATATTTAGGTAGTTGGTCCATTTTGAGTTAATTGTTATATGTGGTGTGAGATAGGGGTCCTCTTTCATTATTTTGCATATGAATGTCCAATTCTCTCAGCATCATTTTTTGAAGAGACTATTCTTTCCCAATTGAGTGGACTTGGCAGCCTTGTCAAAAATCAATTGTTGGCAGAATATTAACTCCCATTTTCCGTGATCATCACCATTATGGAAGATCCTCTTCTTTTCATAAATCCTAATAAAATTCATGTCTAACTCCATGCTTCCTGTGATGGTCAGGTTCATATGCTAACTTGGCTAGGTGGTGGTGCTCCATTGTCTGGTGAGGCAAGTGCTGGCCTGTGTGTTGCTGTGAGAACAATTCATGGACTTAAATCATGACCATGTTGGCTGCATCCACAACTGACTGCATTTGCAATCAGCTAAGGGGTGTGCCTTCTGCAATGAGTGATGCTTAATCTAATCACCAGAAGGCTTTTAAGGAGAATTCAAAAGAGGTAATCACTCTTTCTGCTTCAGCCAGCTAGCCTCTCCTGAGAGTTCATTGAAGACCTTCATTGGAGCTGCCAGCTCATGGCCTGCCCTACAGATCTTCTTGGACTCTTACATCACCATGGTTGGGTCTGGGCCTGTAAACTGTCTCAAGTCTAGAATTTGATTAAGGGTCCATGACACTGTTTTTGTAATTCAAGTTAGACTTCTGTTCACTTGACCTAGAACCCTTTTGCTTATACAGCTCAAAGAAGAATTTAGTAGACTGCCCTTCTATTGTACTTCTATGTACTCCATGATCTACTAGTCAATGCCACAAGTCTCTGCGGGTCAGATTATTTTGACTCTTGCTTTGAGTCTGCTGTCCATTATGACAGCCATATCTACCTTGTCTTTGGTGATTAAATGCTGCCACTTGGCTTCTGCCAACTCAGGATCTGATCATCCCCATTGTGTTTAATGATTCCAGCTCAGTGGACAGCAGTTTCTACAATAATCTGACCTACAGAGAATGGCAACTACAGACTTTTCAGGGATGATGGTGCTAGTCTCACAAACTTATTTCTCACCGATCTGGTAAAAGGTGCATCCTCCAGACATTCCTGGGTTGTATGAGCAGGCATTCTATGATAAATCTACTCTAACTTTCCAATCTCTCTGAGCTGCTGGATTCCTTCACCTACATTATACCAGGGCAATTCTGGCATTTCAACCTCAGGTAATGTCAGTAACCTTTTGATCCAAGTTTCAGCCAACCATCCAAACAAATTTTTAATGCTTTTTCTAACCCCTCAAGCTATAACATTGAATGCAGAATTTCATATCAAGAAATCCAGCCTGATACAGCTTTATATTTCTCCCACCATTATCCCACACCCTTAAAATCCATTGCCATGCATATTCCCCTGATTTCTGTCTATATAAATTGGAAAACACATGCAGGGTTTTTTCTGAGTATAACATACCTCCTCAGGGTGAAAGTTTGTACCTCACCTTTTGGGGTCTGTTGGGCTTTTAATATAGTTATAGGTCTGGAAAAAATGAGGGGTGGTGGAGGTGGGTCATGAAAAGAATTAGAAGTATCTTCTAATTCATTCGCTTGAGGGCATTCATTTTCAGTTTCATCTGGTGAAACATGATTAATCACTCTAGGGCTAATCCTTTCAGGTGGAGGCTAGGTGGCCAATTCCTCAGGGCAGTTTGGATGTGGGGTGGCTAAATTCTCTGAGCAGACTATTACAGGATTATCTAGAAAAGACTCAGCATGACCCAGGGTTTAGAGCTCTCCACCAACATCATCAATCCTTATATCTCCATCCCATTTTTCAGGGTACCACTCCTTTCCAATCAATGTCCTCACTTTAATGGCAGGCATCGTGCAAGGTTGAGATTTCAGTTTACGTTGTAAAGTTGTTACTCCAACAATAAGATTCTGAGTCTGATTTTTGGAGATCTCAAGTCTATGGCTACAGGAAATAAGATTTTCCTTCAGGACAATCATAGTAATGTTTACATCTGTCATACAGCACATAAGCTTCTCATTTGAAGCCATCAGCCCAGCTCTTTCCCTCATTAATATATACAGCTCTTCTAACAAGAACCAGCCAAGATCTCTATTTCTACAAAACTCTGTAAAAGCATCAAAAACATTATCCCCCAGAGCCTGACTTTGTACAAGTGAAACATTAGAAGAATCCAACAGTGATATTTTGACTATCTCTTTTGCCAACTCACCCCATAGATTGGCAGTGTCATTCTGATTACAGGAAACAGAGTCATTTAGTGCCTTTGAGTCCAGTCAGAGTAGAAAACCAATCATACTCCTACTACCAAGCTATATTAGTTAGGGTTCTCTAGAGAAACAGAATCAGCAAGAGATATGCATAAATGTAAAATTCATAAAAGTGCCTCATGTAACCTTGGAAATGTGGAATCCAAGGTCTGTAGAGCAGGCTGCAAGCTGGTAACCCAGGTGAACTTCCTCAATGAACTCCACAGGAGTGCTTGCCAGCTGAAGCAGGAAGAAGGGTGACTGTCTCTTCTGAATTCTCCCATATTAGGGTTCTCTAGGAAACAAAATCAACAGGAAATATTTGTAAATATAAAATTTATAAGTGTCTCACGTAACCATGGGAACATAGAGTCCAAAATCCATAGGGCAGGCTGTGAAATTGATGATTCTGATGAAGGGTCTGGATGAACTCCACAGGAGAGGCTCACTGGCCAAAGCAGAAAGAGAGCCTGTTCTAGTTTGCTAGCTGCCGGAATGCAATATACCAGAAATGGAATGGCTTTTAAAAAGGGGAATTTAATAAGTTTCTAGTTTACAGTTCTAAGGCTGAGAAAGTGTCCCAATTAAAACAAGTCTATAGAAATATCCAATCAAAGGCATCCAGGCAAAGATACCTTGGTTCAAGAAGGCTGATGAAGTTCAGGGTTTCTCCCTCAAGTGAGAAGGCACATGGTGAACACAGTCAGGGTTTCTCTCTCATCTGGAAAGGCACATGGCAGATACTGTGTCATCTGCTAGCTTCTTCTCCTGGCTTCCTGTTTCATGAAGCTCCCCGGGAGGCATTTTCCTTCTTTATCTCCAAAGGTCACTGGCTGGTGGACTCTCTGCTTCGTGGTGCTGCAGCATTTTCTGCCCTCTCTGAATCTCTCATTCTCCAAAATATTTCCTCTTTTATAGAACTTCAGAAACTAATCAAGACCCACCCAAATGGGTGGAGACATGTCTCTGCTTTCTCTGAATCTCTTATTCCCCTTTTATAGAACTCCAGTAAACCTATCAAAACCCACCCAAATGGGTGGGGCATATCATCACTAATCCAGTTTAACAACCGTTCTTGACTAAATCACATCATCCAGGGAGATGATCTCATTACAGTTTCAAACATACAGTATGGAATAGAGATTATTCTACCTTTATGAAATGGGATTTATATTAAAACATGGCTTTTCTTAGGGGGCATATATCCTTTCAAACCAGCACAGAGCCTGTGTCATCTGAATCCTCCTTTAAAGGCTTCCAGTGATTAGATTAAGCATTGCTCATTAAACAGGACACTCCCCTTGGCTGATTACAAACGGAATCAGCTGTGGATGTAGCCAATGTGTTCATAATTTGATTCTATGAAATGTCCTCATAGCAAAAACAGGCCAGTATTTGCCCAATAAGACAAACAGGTAGCACCACCTGGCCAAGTTGACACATGAACCTGACCATGACACTTCTTAAACACCTTCCATTGATTAGATCAAGCATCACTCATTGCAGGAGACACTCCCCTTAGCTGATTACAAATGCAATCAGTGTGGATACAGTCAACATAATCATGACTTAAGTCCATGAAATGTCATAGCAACAGACAGGCCAGCACTTGCCTGACCAGATGAGCAGGCACCACCACCTGGCCAACTTGATACATGAACCTGACCATGACAGCTGCCCTGTTAAATTCTTAAATGTTGTATGCCTGGGTAGACAAAAATTCTTCCTTCTGCAGTAATTGATAAGGTACAATGTTTTCCCATGCACATTTGCCAAAACAACTAATGGCTTTCTTGGGTTGTTGGGGTATTGGAAACCTTTTATTCCCAACTTAGTCCAATGCTAAAACTTTACATATGCTAATTATGAAAGGTTGTACTTGGAAATGGGAGGACCTCCACCAGCATGCTTTTGAAAAAGCAAAAAGGGTGACAGCACAAGCACAAGCACTCGGAGGTGTAAATCCAGAACCTCCCTCTGAATTGGATGTAGTCAGCTCTGATATAGGCTTTGGGTGGGGTCTATGGTAGAGGCAACATTCTAAATGACTTCCCTTCAACTTTTGGTCACAATTATGGAAAGGAACCAAAACTGACGAACAGCCTCCTGGAAAAGCAATTGTGTGCTGCATATAATGCCTTATTGCAAGTAGAGGGATCTCTACAAAGATGACCAATCACCTTAGAAATGGCCATCCCTATTCAAGGATAGAAACCAGCATGGCTTCTAAGCCATGCTCTGACAGTGCCTAACTGAGCACACTGACCAAATGGAAAGCCTACCTGCTACAGTGTAGCATTTTCAATACCAGCCCTGTAAGTGCAGAAATCACAAGATTCGCAGACCAGTGTCCTATGTAGAAGACTCAACAGCTAAAGTCACTGCACATGAAATACCTGTTGAAATGCTGACTCCACAAGACACAGGTACCATTCCCAAGTCTGTTTGGTACAATGATTGATCTGCTAGTGAGCAGACTCCCGCATGGACAGCTGTGGCAGTACAAATCAGTACTGACACTACATGGTGGGAAACTGGTGCTATGCAAAGCAGTCAATGGGCTAAGTTAAAACTGGTATGAATAACAGTGCAAAAATGAGGAGATGTGGTATCTGTATTGACAACTGTTCTGCTTACAAAGGACTTACAACCTGGATGGCAACCTAGAAGCAAGAACAATGGACAGTCATTCATTCACTGCTTCTAGGGACAAGAATCCATGGAAAGACATCTGAGATGCCTGCCAATGATGAGTTCCAGCTGCCAATCACATGTCAGCAGACAGTGGACAGAATTGAAGACTGCCCTTCATGGCCACTGCATCAACCATGTAGGCTATCATTCCAGATGTGGCACATCAACCAGTCTTAAATCCTGAGGACCCAGATGCAAGTGAGCCACATCAGTCCCCGTCTACTCTCAGATTGGGAAAGGTATGCTGTTACTGCTGTGAACGCAGCCACAGGACTGTTGTTAGCCTTCACAGTGGGGGAAGTTAACTGATGGGCCACCTTCAGATGTTTGGAAAAAGTGAGCATTCTGTATGGAGTGCCAGAACAGATAGACAGTGAATGGGGGCCCTTTCACTGGGCAGATAGCTGATATGATAGTCATGTGGACGTTCCATCTGCCCTATCATACCACAGGTGCAGGCTTTATTGAAAGAATGAATAGTTTGTTAAAGAAACAGCTAGAAAAGGAAGAGTTCCTTGCACCAGTGGACTAAAAAATTACCAGACCTTAACTCACTTGAATGCCATGCTGCAGGCTGCAGCCCCAGCTCCTATTGAAATGCTAATGAAAGGACTGATGCCAGCACTGAGAATACAAATTAAAGGCCTACTTCTTTACAGCCTAAAATGGGGAGCAAAAATAAACTATTGTTGCCTATGCCTCAGACCAAACAAACAGAAAGTGAGGCCCTTTGACCTTATTGCTGGTCTATGCAGGCACACCCATTGGGAATCTTAATCCCCTGGAGAATAGGAGTCATCCAAAATACTGTAATCTGACAGAAAAATGCCTGTTAAAACTTGTATCACCAATCTATTCCCACAGGAATCCTATATATAATTATGTGGACACTTCTAATGCCTAGGCTAATGATTAATGTCACAGTAGAGGACTCACAAAATTTCAAGGGGAAAATATCTGATGTTTAATAAGAGGATATTATGAAAAAGTGTACACCACCAAATTAGACAACCTGAATGAAATGGGCAAATTTCCAGAAACAAACCACCTAAATGACTCTAGAAGAAAAATAAGACCTCAACAGACCAGTTTAAAGTTAAGGGTAAATTCGTCATCAAAAACCTCCCAACAATGAAAATCCCAGAATCAGATGGCTTCGCAGGTGAACTTTACCAAACATTCACAGAATTAATACCAGTCCTCCTCATGTCTTCCAAAAAATTGAACAGGAGGGAACGGTACCTACCTCATTTGATGGGGCCAGCATCACTATAATGTCAAAGCCAGATAGTGATAGTACAAGAAAAAAATTACAGGTCTGTTTCTCTCATGAATACAGATGCAGTTATCCTCAATGAAATATGTGCAAATTGAATCCAACAGCACGTTAAAATATAGACCGTGATCAAGAGGGTTCTGTCCCGGATATGTGAGGATGTTTCAACACTAGCAAATAAAATAATGTAACACACCACATTAATAAAATGAAGGGAAAAAACTGCCTGATCATTTTAATTGATGCTGAAAAGACATTTGACAAAATCCAGCATCATGTCTTCATAAAAATGCTGAGAAAAATAGGAACAGAAGGAAACTTCCTTCACAGGATAAAGAACATATTTGAAAAATCTACAGCTAATATTGTACTCAGTGGTAAAGGACTGAAAAATGTTCCTCTAAGGTTTGAAACAAGACAAAAATGCTCACTGTCACCACTGTTACTATTTTTCAGAGTGGTCTAGGAAGAGCAGTTAGACAAGGAAAGGGAATAAAAGGCATCCAAATTGGAAAGGAAAAAGTAAAACTTCCACTATTTGCAAATGACATGATCCTATTTGTAGGAAGTCCTCTCAAATATACAACAGCTACCAGAGCTAATAAATCTAGTTAGCAAACTGTTTGGCTACAAGATCAATATGCAAAAATCAGTACTATTTCTATACACTAGTAATGAACAATGTGAGGATAAAATCAGGAAACATATTCCATTTCTAAGAGCAAATAAAAGAATCAAATATTTCAGAATAAATTTAACCAAGGATATAAATAAATTGTCCAATAAGTTTTGATATGCTGTCTTTTCATTTTCAATCATATCAAGATATTTGCTGATTTCATTTGCAATTTATTCTTTGACCCACTGATAGTTTATGTGTGTTATTTAACTTCTATATATTTGTGGATTTTCCAGCTCTCTGCCTGTTACTGGTTTCCAGCATCATTCATTATGGTCAGATAAGATGGTTTTCATAATTTCAATTAAAAATATTATTGAGACTCTTCTGTGACCCACTATGAGATCTATTCTAGAGAATGATCCATGGGCACTTGAGAAGAATGTATATCCTGCTGTTTTGGGATGCAATGTTCTGTATATGTCTGTTAGGTCTAGATCAATTAACATATTTTTCAGGCATCCAGGGAAAGAGACCTTCGTTCCAGAAGGCCAATGACACTCAGCATTTTTCTCTCAAATGGGAAGATATGTGGTGAGCACAGAGACAGTCTGCTAGCTTTTTCTCCCATCTTCTTGTTTCATGAAACTCCCCCAGGAGCATTCTCCCTTATTCATCTCCAAAAGCCACTGGCTGCTAGACTTTGTGGTTCTCTCACCATTCTGTCATGGTTCTGTGGCTCTCTCCTCATTCTCAGAAAAGAAAAAAATAATCTCTAAAATGTCTCCTCTTTTATAGGACTCCAATAAACTAATCAAGACCCATGTAGACTGGGTAGAGACACGTCTCCATCTAATCAAGTTTAATACCCACAATTAATTGAGTCACACCTCTGTGGAGACAATTGAATCAAGTTTCCAACCTCTGGTACTAAAAAGGGATTAGAAGAAACCATTGCTCCCACAAGATTAATTAGGATTAAAACATGGCTTTTCTAGGGTACATAAATCTCTTTGAACCAGCACACATGGTGTATCTTTTCTGCCTCTCTTTTCCTTTTTTGCAACCTCCTTTTCTGTATAATTGATTTTTTGTGATGTGTCTTACTGAGCCAATCATCATTTCTGTTTCTGTGTACTTAAAAAAAGACACTTGCTTTGTGGTTGCCCTGGGTAACATCTATAAGCTTCTGATATGAAACAATGCCCGCTTAGCTTTGATAGCATGCATGTTCTCTGCTCCCATATCGCTGCTTCCCTTCTTTATGCTGCTTTGTCCTGCATTACCTGTTTATGTTCTGCATGTACATTATCAGGAAATATGTCTCTTATTTTTCAGTTGCATTATGACTCATTGAAGAGGAGAACTGCATATTGATGATGCAGTACTACTGGGTTTTGCTCTTCCCCTTTAAGTTACCCTTACTTATACTCTTCATCTCTTGACACTATTCCAAGTCACTTATAGCCTTCATTTCTTCACACTATTCCAGGCCAAAGGCCACTCTCTTCTGTCTTTTCCTTTCATCCTGAAGAAATCTCTCCCGTGATTCTTGTGGGGCAGGTCTTTTTTTTATTTTTATTTTTTTGCAAAGTCTCTCAACTTCTGTTTATTTCTGGATATTTTAAAATTTTCCTCACTTTTGAAGGATGATTTGGCTGGATAAAGAATTTTGACTGGCGGTTTTTCTCTTTCAGTACCTTAATTATAGCAATCCACTGCCTTCTCCCCTATGGTTTCTCTTGAGAAATTGGCACTTATTCTTATTGAGGATTGCTTGTATGTTACAAGTTGCTTTTCTCTCACTGCTTTAAGAATTTTCTCTTCATCTTTGGCATTTTATTTTCTGATTAGTATGTGTGTCTCAGGGTAGTTCTCTTAGGGTTTATTCTGTTTGGAGTACATTGCACTTCTTGGACATTTAAGTTTTTCATAAGAGTGGGGAAATTTTTAGCCATTATTTCTAAAATATTCTTTGTACGCCTTTCCCTTCTCTTTTCCTTCTGGGACAGCCATAACACATGGTTTTCTCCTCTGTACTTTCACTCAAATACTTGAGACTGCTCAATTTTTTTTTCTTTTTTCTTTTTCTATCTGTATTCTTAACTATATGATTTCAATTTTCCTATCTTCAAGTTCACTGATTCTTCTCTGGAAATGCTGATCTGTTCTATTTGCTTTTGTGCATAATTTTCTCCCCAGTCCCTATGCCTTGTTTAAATTTTCTCCCTCTCTCAGCATCCAGTTTTCCTTACACTTTTCAGTTCTGGAACAGGTCTTGTCACATAGCAGCTCAGTTTCCTCTTCTTTTATTTTTATGTAAGGCTTTTCTTTCTCTGGTTTCTCCCATTATGGTCTCATACCCTGAGGAGCAGAAAATTGTACTTTGCAATCAATTTATCCAGCAGAGACTTGATAGAGCGTGCAGACCTCTTACCAGCAGTCTGCCACATTCTCACCCCCCCCACCCACCACCAACTGGGTCTCTTTTGTATGTGGCATTTCTCAGAAACTTGTGTTCTCCCCTGGGTCTCTGCAGACTTCCATCCTTGTTCCTGGATATGTGTGGGTTTCTAACTCATTATGAATGACTCTGTAGTCTGTATCCACATCTGGAAGGGCCTGGGCAGTGCTACCTCTGTGTGACTTCCAAACTGTACAGGACTGAGTGATGGGATGGAGTCCAGCCCAGTGCATCCAGGAAAGAAATCCCTTACCTGTCCTTGGAGATTATTTTCTTTTACTTTGATTCAGCATTTGTGTGTTTGTGTACACCTTCTCCAGTCTTTATCATTCTCCAGCGTTCTAAGCAAGTTGAATTTACCCTGAGCAATTTGGGGTTGTATCATGTTGCCAGTTTAATGATGTTACTCCTGTAGTTCATTTCTCTTGTCTTGAATAATATCCCTGTGTTCACATATTGCAGTTGCTTTATTGATTCACATATTGAAGGGCATCTTGATTGCTTCCAATATTTGGTTGTTATGAATACAATATTTATAAGCATTCACATGTAGGTTTTTGTGTGGACATAAGTTTTCAAATCATTTGTGTAAATGCCCAGTAGCATGATTGTTGGAACATAAGGTAAACTATGTTTAGTATTGTAAGAACCTTCCAAACTGTCTTCTAAAGTGGCTGCATGATTTTGCTTCAGCTAACAATAAATTAGAGCTTCTGTTACTGTACATCCTTATCAGCAACTTTGCATTTTCTTTTATTTGGATTTTAGCTTTTCTAACAGGTGTGTCTGGCATCACATTGTTATTTTAATTTGCAATTTCCTAACAACAAATTATGCTGAGCATTTTTTATATGCTTATTTCCCATCTGTACATCTTTGATGAGGTTCCTGTTTAGATCTTTTCCCCATTTTTAATTGGGCATTCATAAGGATCATTTCCTGTGAGAATCCAATAATTGCTGAATTTTAAAAGTTCTTAGTAGTTTTTGGCTGTGGACCTCGAGGTGTGCAGCCTTCAGGTCCCGCCCCCTTGCCCCCTTCCCCCCTGAGGTGGGACACACAAAACTGAACACAGATGGCCACAAGGCTGCAGAGAGTTTCTTGTTGGGGATTATTGTCTCATAAGGATATATCTGCGGAATTCACTTGGGAAGAATGGCAGCTACTGGATTCCATGCAAAAGTAGCTCTATAGGGGCATGATACTGGAATACTATAACAACTTAGTGGGATAGCATGGTACAAACCAGATTTAATTTTCAAGTTGAACCAAAAAAAGCCATGGATAATAGGTGCCAACATTTCCAATCAGAGATATTTAGAAGGCTGGGAAGAATGGTACCAGAAAAATCAAGATGAACTTGAAAGTGTTGAGAGGGGCTCTGCTTATAATGCTTTTGGAAAACTTCACTTGAGCACAAGCCATGTTTCTTTGAAGCAAAGACCCCATAAGTATAATAAACATGGAAAAGATATGATACAAAACTCAGGCTATGCCAGAAGTTATATGAGAAAGAATCCCAAGAAGTTTCATGGATATGAGGATTCATATTTTCCTAAGTGTCAAAGACTTCATATAGTAGAAATAATTTGTGTATGCACTGAATGTGGAAAAGCTTTGTTGTAAATCACAGCTCATTATAAATCTCAGAATTTATACCAGAGAGAGGCCTTTTGAGTGCAGTAAGTGTGAAAGAGTCTTCAGTGCCAAGTCAAGACTTAAGACTCATCAGAGAGTTCATACAGGAGAAAAGCCCTATGCATGTGATGAATATGGAAAAGTCTTCTCTTTCAGGTCACAGCTCACTGTCCATCAGGAATTTCATACAGGAGGGAAACCCTATGGTTGCTGTGAATGTAGGAAAGCCTACAGTTGGAAGTCACAGCTTATTTTATGCCAGTTAAATCATACAAGAGTGAAATCCTATGAATGTGAATATGGGAAAGCCTTTAGCTTGAAGTCACCATTGATTGTACACCAGAGAACTCATACTGGAGTGAAACCCCATAAATGCAATGAATGTGGGAAAGCCTTTATGGGTAAGGCATACCTCCTTGTACACACAGAATACATACAAATACAAACCTTATCAATGCAGTGACTGTGGGAAAGCCTTCAATATGAAGATATCATATTGCATCTCAGGGAATTCTTATATAATGCCATGAATGTGGGAAAGCCTTTAGTTGAAAGAACAGCCCACTGCACAACTGAAAAAGCTCATGCAAGAGAGAAACCCTATGGATGCAATGAATGTGGGAAAGCTTTCAGCGGCAAGTCACACCTAGTTATACACAGGTGAAAACACACAAGAGAGAGACCCTATGAGTGTACTTTCTGTGAGAGAACCTTTTGTGGGAAATCACAGCTCAATATACATCACAGAATTCATTTGACAGAAAAGCCCTATGAATGCAATGAATGTGAAAAAGCCTATCTAAGGAAGGCGTTACTCCAGACACACCAGAAAACTCATTTAAGAGAGAAATCTTTTAAATGTAGTGTATGTGGGAAAACTTTCACTCAAAAGTCATCCATCAGTGAACATCAGAGAATTCATACAGGAGAGAAATCATGGAAATGCTCTGAATGTGGGAAATGTTTTTGTTGTTGGAATTCAGGGCTTTGTATATATCAGAAAATCTACAAGTGAGGAATCAGAATGATGACATGAATGCCAGAATTATTCTCACAAAAACACATCCTCAGGAGAGTTGCGATAATCATATAGATAGGATATACAAGCAGAAGGTTCTAAAAATACACTGTCATGGTCAGGTTCATGTGTCACCTTGGCCAAGTGGTGGTGCCTGTTTGTCTAGTTGGGCAAGTGCTGGCCTGTTTGTTGCTATGAGGACATTTCATAGAATTAAATCATGATCACGTCAGCTGCATCTACAGTTGATTCCATTTGTAATCAGCCAAGGCAAGTGTCTTCTGCAATAAGTGATGCTTAATCTAATCAATGGAAGCTTTTCAGGAGGATTCAGAAGAGACAGGCTCTCTTCCTGCTTGGATCGGTAAGCCTCTAGTGTGGAGTTCGCCCAGACCCTCCATCAGAATCATCAGCTTTATAGCCTGCCCTACAGATTTTGGACTCTACATTCCCATGGTTATGAGACACTTTTATGAATTTTATATTTATAAATATTTCCCATTGATTCTGTTTCTCTAGAAAATCCTAACTAATACAACTTGGTACCAGGAGTGGTTCTCAAGAAACAGAATCTTAAAAATGTGTTTTTATGAATGGTTTTTTACTCAGACTGGACTTAAAGGCACTAAGGACTTTGATTCCCATAATTGGAATGACACTCACAATCTATGGAGTAAGTTGGCAAAAGAGATAGTCAAAATATCACCATTTGATTCTTCTATTACTTCACTGGTATGAAGCCAGCCTCTGGGGAATAATGTTTTTGACACCTTTGCAGAGTTTTGTGGAAATAGGAGGTATAGAGATGTTGGCTGGTTGTTGTTAGATACACTAGATACATTAATGAGTGAAAGGGATGTGCTTAGGCTTCAAACAAGAAGCTTAAGTGCCATCTGATGGATGTAGAAATTTCTATGAGTATCCTGAGGGAAAATCTTACTTCCTGTAGCCGTAGATTTGAGATCTCTGAAAATCAGACTCAAAATCTTATTGTTAGAGGAGAAACTTTACGACATAAACTGAAATCTCAATCTTGCGTGGTGTCTGCTGTTAAAGTGAGGGCATTAATTGGAAATGAGTGGGACCCTGAAAAAATGGGATGGTGACATATGGATTAATAATGATGTCAGGGGTGAGGTCAAAACCCTAGGTCATGTTGAGTCTTCTCTAAATAACCCTGTAATAGTCTGCCCTGAGGAAATAGCCACCCCACCTCCAGCCTGCCTTGAGGAATTGGCCACCCAACCTCCACCTGAAGGGATTAGCCTTAGAGTCATTAATCCTGTTTCACTTGATGAAACTGCAAATGAATACCCTGAAGCAAATGGCTTAGAAGATATTTCTAATTCTTTTCATGACCCACTCCCACCACCCCTCATTTCTTCCAGACCTATAACTAAAGTCCCAACAGGCCCTAAAGGTGAGGTACAAAGTATCACACTTGAGGAAGTACATTATACTCCAAAAGAACTGTGTGAGTTTTCCAATTTATATAGGCAGAAATCAGGGGAATGTGTGTGGCAATGGATTTTAAGGGTGTGGGATAA
Source organism: Myrmecophaga tridactyla (assembly GCA_004026745.1). Taxonomy (NCBI): domain Eukaryota; kingdom Metazoa; phylum Chordata; class Mammalia; order Pilosa; family Myrmecophagidae; genus Myrmecophaga; species Myrmecophaga tridactyla. The sequence continues at coordinate 62,569 of PVIY010001756.1, read as the reverse complement.
TGGTGGGAGGAATATAAGGCTGGATCAGGCTGAATTTATTGATATGGGCCCACTAAGCAGAGATCTGCATTCAATGTTATAGCTTGAGGGGTTAGAAAAGGTATTAACAGTTTGTTTGTATGGTTGAGTGAAACATGATCAAAAGGTAGCTGACATTACCTGAGGTTGAAATACCAGAACTGCCCTGGTATAATGTAAATGAGGGGATCTAGAAGCTTAGAGAGATTGGAATGTTAGTGTGGATTTATCATGCAAAGCCTCGTCTTAGACCCCAGGAATGTCCGGAGGATGCATCTTTTACCAGAACAGTGAAAAATAAATTTGTGAGACTGGCACCATCATTCCTGAAGAGCTCTGTAGTTGACATTCCCTGTAGGTCAGATATTACTGTGGGAACTGCTGTCACTGAGCTGGAATTCTTAAACACAATGGGGATGGATGGATCCCAAGTTGGCAGAAGCCAGGTGACAGCACTTAATTGCCAAAAACAGGGTGGACGTGGCTATTATAATAGCAAACTCAAAGCAGGAGTCAAAATAAGCTCACTCGCAGAGATTTGTGGTGTTGGCTAGTAAATCATGGGGTACCTAGAAATATAATAGATCGGCAGTCTACTAAATTCTTGTTTGAGATGTATAAACAAAAGAGTTCTAGGTCAAGTGAACAGAAGTCTAACCTGAATTACAAAAACACAGAGTCATGGCCCTTTAATCAATTTCCAGACTTGAGACAGTTTACAGACCCAGAGCCCCTTGAATAAAGGTGAGGCCAGGTCCTTTGGGGGAGAACCCTGTTACACTGTCACAAATCTATACTGTTAATCTTCCTCCACGCCTTCCTCAAGAAGACTGATGGCCTTTTACCAAGGTAACTGTGCACTGGGGAAAAGGATATAATCAGATATTTCAGGGATTATTAGACACTGGTTCAGAAGTGACATTAATCCAGGGGACCCAAGATGGCACTCTGGTCATGGGGGCTTATGGAGGTCAGGTGATCAACAGAGTTTTAGCTCAGGTCTGTCTCACAGTGGGTCCAGTGGACCCCCCCAGACCTATTCTATAGTTATTTCCCCAGTTCCAGAATGTATAATTGGAATAGACATACTGAGCAACTGGCAGTATGCCCACATTGGCTCTCATAATCACTCAGAGAGGGCTATTATGGTGGGAAAGCCAAGCGGAAGCCACATAAACTGCCCCTACCTAGTAAAATAGTAAATCAAAAGCAATACTGGATTCCTGGAGGGATTGCAGAGATTGCTGCCACTCTTAAAGACTTGAAGGCTGCAGGGGTGGTGATTCCCACCACATCCCCATTCAAGTGGGATTCTATTCCTATTTGGCCTGTGCAAAAAATAGATGGGTCTAAGAGGATGACAGTGGACTATAGTAAGCTCAACCAGGTGTTAACTCCAATTGCAGTTGCTGTTCTGGATGTGGTATTACAGCTGAGCAAATCAATACATCCCCTGGTACCTGGTATGCAGCTATTGATCTGGCAAATGATTTTATCTCAATAGCTGTTAGTAAGGATGACTAGAAACAGTTTGCTTTCAGTTGGCAAGGTTAGCAATATATTTTCACTGTCCTATCTCAGGGGTATATCAACTCTCCAGCCCTATGTCATAATCTTGTCCTCAGGGAGTTTGATGGTTTCTCCCTCCCTCAAGATATCACACTGGTCCATTATATTGATGATATCATGTTGAATGGACCTAGCAAGAAGTAGCAACTACTCTAGACTTACTGGTAAGCCATTAGCATGTCAGAGGATGGAAGATAAATCCAACAAAAACACAGGGGCCTTCCACAGTGAAATTTCTAGGTGCCCAGTGGTATGGGGCTTGTCAAGATACCCCTTCTAAGGTGAAGGATAAGTTGCTGCATCTGACCCCTCCTACGGCCAAAAAAGAGGCACAATGCCTAGTTGGTCTCTTTGGATTTTGGCAACATCATATTCCTCATTTGGGTGTACTACTCTGGCCCATTTATCATGTGACCAGAAAAGCTGCTAATTTTGAGTGGGTATAAGAACAAGAGGAGGCTCTGTGACAGGTCCAGGCTACTGTACAAGCTGTTTTGTCATTGGACCATATGATCCAGAAGACCCAATGGTGCTGGAAGTGTCAGTGGCAGATAGAGATGCTGTTTGGAGCCTTTGGCAGGCCCTTATAGGAGAATCACAATGCAGCCCCTTAGAATTTTGGAGCAAAGTCTTACCATCTGCTGCAGATAACTACTCTCCTTTTGAGAAACAGCTTTTGGCCTGCTACTGGGCTTTAGTAGAGACTGAACGCTTAACCTTGGGCCACCAAGTTACCTTGAGACCTGAGTTGCCTATCATGAGCTGTGTGTTGTCTGACCCACCAAGCCATAAAGTTGGGCATGCACAGTAGCACTCTATCATAAAATGGAAATGGTATATACGAGATAGGGCCAGAGCAGGTCCTGAAGGCGTAAGTAAGTTACATGAGGAAGTGGCCCAAATGCCCATGGTCTCTACTCCTGCTACATTACCTTTTCTTTCCCAGACCAGAGCTATGGCCTCTTGCAGAGTTCCTTACAGTGAATTGACTGAGAAAGAGAAAACTCAGGCCTGGTTTACAGCTGGTTCAGCATGATATGCAGGTACCACTCAAAAGTGGACAGCTGCAATACTACAACAACTCCTTTCTGGGGTGTCCTTGAAGGACAGTGGTGAGGGGAATTCCTCCCACTGGACAGAACTTTGAGCAGTGTACCTGGTTGTTCATTGGAAGGAGAACTGGCCAGAGGTGTGTTTGTATACTGACTAATTGACTGTTCCTAATGGTTTGGCTGGACGGTCAGGGAGTTGGAAAGGCCATAATTAGGAAATTGGTGACAAAGAGGTCTGGGGAAGAGGTATGTGGGTAGACCTTTCTGAGTGGGCTAAAAACTTGAACATATCTGTGTCCCATGTGAATGCACACCAGAGTGTGACTTCAGCAGAGGAAGGTTTTAATAATCAAGTGGATAAGATGATCCATTCTGTGGATACCAGTCAGCCTCTTTCCCCAGTAACTCCTGTCATTGCCCAATGGGCTCATGAACAACGTGGACATGGTGGTAGGGATGGAGGTTATTCATGGGCTCAGCAACATGGAGTACCACTCACCAAGGCTAACCTGGTTACAGCCACTGCTGAGTGCTGAATCTGCCAGCAGCAGAGATCCACACTCAGCCCCTGAATGGCATCATTCCCCAAAGTGGCCAGCCAGCTACATGGTGGCAGGTTGATTACATTGGACCACTCCCTTCATGGAAGGGGCTGCGATTTGTTCTAATGGGAATAGATGCATACTCTGTATATGGGTTTGCTTACCCTGTATGTGGTGCTTCTCCAAAACTACCATCTGTGGACTTACAGAATACCTTATCCATCATCGTGGTATTCCACACAGCATTGCTTCTGATCAAGGAACACACTTCACAGCAAAATAAGTGTGGGAATGAGCACATGCTTATGGAATTCTCTGGTCTTAACATGTTCCCCATCATCCAGAAGCACCTGGATTGATAGAACGGTAGAATGGCCTTTTAAAAACTCAATTATGGTGCCAACTAGGTGGCAATACCTTGAAGGACTGAGGTAATGTTCTCCAGGAAGTTATATATGCTCTGAATCAGTGTCCACTGTATGGTGCTGTTTTTCCCATAGCCAGGATCCATGGGTCCAGGAACCAAGGGTGGAAATGAGCATAGCACCACTCACTATTACCTCTAGTGATCCACTAGGAAAATTTCTGCTTCCTGTCCCTGCGACCCTTAGCGCTGCTGGTCTGCAGGTTTTAGTTCCAAATAGGGAAGTGCTTCCATCAGGAGAAACAACAGTGATTCCATTGAATTGGAAGCTAAGACTACCACCTGGTCACTTTGGGCTACTCATGCCCCTGGATGAACAAGCCAAGAAGGGGATTACATTACTGGCTGGGATGATTGACCCTATTAGGGGGAAATAGGACTGCAACTACACCATGGAATTAAAGAAGAGTTTTCCTGGAATATAGGGGATCCCTTAGGGTGTCTTTTAGTGCTACCATGCCCTGTGATTAAAATCAATGGAAAACTGCAAAAACCCAATCCAGGCAGGACTGCCAATGGCTCTGAAATCTCCAGAATGCAGGTTTGGGTCACTACACCAGGCAAAGAACCAAGGCCAGCTAAAGTGTTTTCTGAGGGTAAAGGAAATATGTAATGGGTAGTGGAAGAAGGTAGTGATAAATATGAATGATGACCACATGGTAAATTACAGAAATGAGGACTGTAATGCTGTTTTATTCATGTTATACTATTTAAGTTGTAAGATACCAGGTTTAAGAATGAATATTACCCAAGGTACCCTATTCTGGGGAGAATTAATGTGTTTCTGGTTATGTGTAGGACAGGTGAGTATTGTTAGGTAAGGGAAAAAATGTGTCTTTTATCATCTTCTATTTAGAAATTAGGTATAGTTTAAGGTGATGTGTATAGCTGCTAAGTTGACAAGGGGTGGACTGTCATGGTCAGGTTCATGAGTCAACTTGGCCAGGTGGTGGTACCTGTTTGCCTGGTTGGGCAAGTGCTGGCTTGTCTGTTGCTATGAGGACATTTCATAGAATTAAATCATGGTCATGTTGGCTGCATCTGCAGCTGATTCCAGTTGTAATCAGCCAAGGGGAGAGTCTTCAGCAATGAGTGATTCTTGATCGAATCACTGGAAGCCTTTTAAGGAGGATTCAGAAGAGACAGGCTCTCTTCCTGCTTTGACTGGTGAGCCCCTCCTATGGAGTTCATCCAGACCCTCCATTGGAGTCATTAGCTTCACAGCCTGCCCTACGTATTTTGGATGCTGTGTTCCCACAGTTACACGAGACACTATATAAATTTTATATTTATGGATATTTCCTGTTGATTCTGTTTCTCAAGGGAGCCCAAACTAATACAAACTGATTTCAGAGTTTGGTATGGGTTACAATTAAACTATTTTAGATTTTTACATGTAGCTGCTCTAAAAGGCTAAAAGAAATATCAATTTAATGATTCAGCAATCATATTCATTTGTTAAACCCTACCATCTCTGTATAACTCCACCATCACTTTTTTTTTTTTTTTTTTTTTGCATGGGCAGTCACCAGGAATCAAACCCAGCTCTCCGGCATGACAGGCAAGAATTCTGCCACTAAGCCACTGTTGCACAACCCTCCACCATCACCTTTGTTCTTTCTATCCCACTCTTTAGAGTTATTAGGGCTATGGTCATTCTAACTTTCTCATGTTGGAAGGTGCTGTCAATAATATGGGTTAGGGAGATTGTAGTAGCTGATGTTCTGGAGAGGCTGAGCCCTTAGCATTATAATTTATAACTAAAAAAAAATAGCTCATAATGAAAGGATACAGTTTCACTCCAAATAACTTTTTACTACTTACTCAGTATTCCACAAAAGCAGGTTTAGCAATTGTTAAGGGTTTTCTCCTAAGGGAACTCATCATAATGAATGGTTATTATATCTTTGCATTTCAGTATCTGCTTCCCATTTCATTGGTAAGAGTACTCCAGTTTACTTTGGAGAAATGCATCTCTGTTGTGTGCATACTTGTGGTAATGCCTTTTACATTAGCCAAAGATGGGCATTAGGCCCATTGTTAGGTAATAGGATCCTCACCCCCAGTATTTTAAGTCTGTAATTCAGTCTCTCATGAACCAGAGGAGAAATGTGGGAATTTAATTATTCTTGCCCAAGAGTTCTACTGAAATCATCAATGAGTTCCTACTAAATTATTTCTAGAGCAACTCTAGAAACTGTTCATTTTTGAACCCAACTGTCTGGCCTTCTATGTTCTTCCTGAGATATTTCCAGTAAAATGTTTCTTCTGCATGAAAAAAGAGTAGTTAGTATGTTTTGGATCAAGTCATTCATCAATAAAAGGCCAGAAGCAAGTTTTGGAATTATTTTCTCCCCATAGGTGCATAGTACTTTCATTCACTGAACAGTGGTTTCCACAGACCATTTAAAAGTTTTTATAAGGTGCAATTTATCAGGTTATTCCTTCATGGATTGTTCCATTGGTAGTATATTCAAAACTCATTGCCCAACACAAGTTGTTCTAGGCTTTCTCAATTTTATCTTCTAGAAGTTTAATAGTTTATTTTTTACATTTATGTCTCTAATCCATTTTGAGTTAATTTTTGTAAAAGGTATAAGTTCTTTGTCTTTGCATGTCTAATTTTCAGCACCATTTGTTGTAAGGATGATCAATTCTCCATTGAATTGCCTATGTTAAGCTGACAAAGATCACAGCTGTTATATGTGTGAGTCTGTTTTTTTTGGGTTCTCTGTTCTGTTATACGGATCTATTTGTATATTTTTTGACCAATATCATTCTGTCTTGATTATCATAGCTTTAGAGTGCATCTTAAAAACATGTAGATTCCACACGGGAGACCCTGGGTTTGATTCCCGGACCATGCACCACCACCACCAAAAAAGCCACGTAGAATGAGTCCTTCAAAATGCTGATTTCTTTCATCAGAATTTTGTAGTGTTCCACAGTGTTACTGTTGTACATATTTTGTTGTATTTGTCCCTAAGGTTTTAGTTTTTGGAGCTATTGCAAATGGTAATATTTTGTTTCAAATTCCAACTGTCATGGATGGCATACAGGAAAGCAACTGACTTTTTATAAAAAACCTGATTCTGAGACCTTAATGGATTCACTTATTTGTTCTGATACCTTGATATATTCACTTATTAGTTCCAGTTTTTGGTCAATACTTTGGGATTTTCTTTACAAACAACATCATCTGTGACCAAAGGCAGTTTCATTTCTTCCTTTCTAATTTGTATGCTTTTTATTTCATTTCTTGTATTATTTTGCTAGCAAAGTCTTTGCAGTACGATACTGAATAGGACTGGTATGTGAAGCATCCTTATCTTATCCCCATGGTGGGGTGAAAAGCATCCAGTTTATCTTCACTACATATGACATTAGCTGTAGATATTTTGCAGGTGTTTTTAATCAAGGTGAGTAAGTTTTGCTCAATTCTTAGTTTGCTGAAAGCTTTCATAATGAATGGGTATTACATTTTATCAAGTAATTTATCTGAATCCACTGGTATTACTAGATGAATTTTCTTCTTTAATCTTTTTATGCAGTGGATTACATTAATTTTCAAATATTGAATCAACTTTATATATCTGGAATAAACCCCACTTGACCATAGTGTATAATTATTTTTTGTGCATTGTTGGATTTGATTCAGTATTTAATATTTGTTGAACATTTTTATGTGCATATTCAAATTGATCTGTAATTTTACTATCTTGTATTGTTTCTATATTTTTTTAGTGTTAACATAATGCTGACCTCAAAGAATGAGTTAGGGAGTTTACATATGCTTCCAATTTTTTTAGAAGAAATTGTGATGAATTGATATCATTTCATCCTTAAATGGTAGAATCCACCCTTTAAACATTCTGGGCCTCAGACTTTTTTCTGTAATATTATTAATCATTGATTAAATTTCTTTAATAGGCAAAGAGGGCCATTCAGATTGTCTGTTTCTCCTTGGGTGAGTCTGAGTCATTTATACCTTACAATGAATTTGACCAATACATCAAATTTGTGGGCAGAGAGCTGTTCAGTTTTCCTTTCTTGTCCTTTAGTATCATTAGTGATGACCCATCTTTTATTAGTGTACTGGTAATTTGTATCTTTGTTCCATTTATTTATTTGTTTGCTTGCTTGCTTGTTTGTTTTGGTTATCCTGTCTATAATTCCATCCATTTACTTGATTTTTTCAAAGAACCAGCCAATGCTTTCATCAATTTTCTCCATTTTTTCTATTTTAAATTTCACTGATTTCTGTTCTGACTTTTACTTATTTTGTTCGGCTTTCTGTAAGTGTAACTGGCATCTTTCCCTAGTTCCCTGAGGTGGAAGTTTAGATGGATTTTAGATCTTTCTTTTTTTCTAATATGAGCATTTAACTCAACCAATTTACTCTAAACACTCTTCCTGCACCTTAAAAATTCTAAGCTGTATTTTCATTTTGTTAAAATTATTTTTAAATTTCTTTTTTTAGTATTATTTTTGATACGTGCATTGTTTAGAAATATGTTGCTTAGTGTCCAAATATTTGATAATTTTCAAACTATTGTTCTGTTATTGATTTCTGGTTTAATTCCATTGTGGTCTGAGAACATATTTGTATTATTTCCTTATGAATTTAAATACATTTTATTTATTTAAATGTTAGGTTGTTCATTAAATAAAAATATTTATTTAAATATGTTTCATTATATTTTATGAACCAGAATACGTTTTAGCTTGGTGAATTTCCCACGTGAGCTTGATCAAAATGTGTATTCTGTTTTCTTTGGAAGGAATATCCTATAAATATCAGCTAGGTTCCACTGACAGATAGTGCTCTGCAAATCAATTATATTCTTACTGTTATTCTGCCTGCTATTATAAGGATGTTGAATTTTCTAACATAATAGTGAATTTGTTTTTTGTTTTGTTTTGTTTCCTCCTTGCAGTTTGATTATTTTTTGCCTCAAATGTTTTGACTCCTTGATATTAAGTCCATGCACATTAAAAATTGTTATTCTTTCTTGGAGAAGTAACCACTTTATAATTATATAATTCCCTCTTTATTCATAATTTTCTTTGCTTTAAATTATGCTTTGTCGGAAATTAATATAGTTACTCCAACTTTCGTTTTTCATTTGGTTAGCAGGGTATGTCTTTTCTATCTGTTTTAGTTAGCTAATGCTGCCAGAATGTGATATACCAGAAATGGAATGGCTGTAATAACACAGATTTGCTAAGTCACAAGTTTACAGTTCCAAGGCTATAAAAATGTCCAACTAAGGTATCTAGAAAAAGATACCTTGACTCAAGAAAGTCCAGTATGGAAAGGCACATGGCTGGTGCCTACTAGTGCTTTGACTTCTGGTTTCAAACAGCTTCCTTGGGGCATTTTCTTTCTGCATCTCCAAATGTCTGTCTTTGTCAGCTCAGTAGCTTTTTCCCTCTTGAAAGACTTAAAGACTTCAGTAAATGATCCATCTTGAATAGGACATATCCATGGAGATATGTCCCCACCTAATCAAAAGGTCCAATCCACAGTTGGGTGGGCGAAGTGAGACCTAATCAAAAGGTCCAATCCACAGTTGGGTGGGTATGTTTTTTAAAAGTATTCTGAAAGTCTTATCTTTTAATTGATGTATTTAATTAGTATAATAATTATATAGCTGAATTAACAACTTTAATATTTATAGCTATTTTTATTCACTGCAGTTGTTTTTTTTCCTTCCCCTCTTTGCTAGTTTTTGCTTTAGCATTTACGCTATACATTTATAACGGACTTCAATCCACCTTCAAATAACACCAGACAATTTTACATGTAGTGCAGTCATCTCATAAAAGGGTGCTATCAATTCCTCTCTCCTACCCCTTATGACATTGCTGTCATTTGTTTCATTTATCCATATGCTACAATTACCTAGTACATTTGTTATTACAATTGTAAACACTTGATTTTAGATAAATTAATAAGAAAACAAATATTTTACTTTACCTTCAGTAAATCCTTTTCTAAAAATATTCTTTATTTTTTTAGATCTGAGATTCTGAACTATATAATTTTCCTTCTCCTCAAAGAATTTCTTTTAACATATATGCTGGGCACATCTGCTAGCAATAAATGTCCTCATTTTGTCTGAAAAAGTCTTTTTTTTCTTGAAAGATAATTTTGTTGGATATAGTATTAGGTTGGTTAACTTTGTTTCTTTCAACTTTAAATAATTCACTCACTCTCTTCTTTCTTGCATGATTTCTGACAAGAAGGCCACTGTGATTCTTATCCACTTTTCTCTTATCTTGTTTGGATCTGCATTTAGTTCTGTCATTCTTTTTAGGAAATCTGAAATTTTATCACTTCAAATATTCCTTTTGTTCCTTTCTCTTCCTCTTTTTCTGTTATTTCCATTAAGTGCATTACACTATACATAGCGGTCCCACAATTCTTAGATATTTTGTTCCCTTTTTTTTTTTCCCATTCTTACTCTGTTTTTCAGTTTTGGGAGTTTCTGTTGACGTATCTTACACTCACTGACTACTGATGAGTTTATAAAGACATTCTTCATTTCTGGTACAATGCTTTTTATTTCTGGCAATATTAAATTAATTTCTTAGAGTTTCAGTCTCTGTGCTTCTATTACTCGTCTCTTCATGCATGTGTTCCACTTTTCCCATTAGCACCCTTAATATATTAATCACAAGTAATTTAAACTCATCTGATCATTCTAAAATGTGTGTCATATCTGAATCTGGTTCTGATGATGGCTCATCTCTTTCATATTGTGACTTTTCTTGCCTTTCAGCATGTTTTGTACTGTTTTCATTGAAAGTTGGACTTGAGTTATCAAGAAATAAAAACTGAAGTAAATAGATCTTTTGCATGAGGTCTTGTCTTAATCTGCCTTGGAGTTGGGCTGGATTTAGTATTTGTAGCCGTAGGTGCTAGAGGCTTCAAATTCTTCAGGTGTTTTTGTTTTTATCTCCTCTGCTGCCCTGGAATACCTCTGAGAACTCTTCCTTAAGTAAAATGTGAATATTTTGTTCTTTCAGCTGTAATCTATTGTTGTTATACTGGGGCCCATTGATGTGGTGGTAAGGTGGGGGGTGGAGGGGAAGCACTCCATAATATTGTGGTTAAATCTCAATTTTATGCTGTGCCTCTGTCCATGGTACATGACCCTCACAAAGCCCCTTAGCTCTTCTTCTAACTAGGGGAGACAGAAACACTGCAAGTCATTGGAGTTTGGTAAATTCCCAATAAGGCTGTGGAAATGCCTCTTCTCCTGAAAAGTAGTCATTTTTTATGACAAAGTCTACGGGAATTTTTCAAAATAGTTCCTTATCTCTTCTTGGCTCTTCAACTTGAGATCTTGGTGAGCTTCTTGGAGTAACACCCACAAGTGTGTGGTGGTCCTCGTAAGATGATACTCCCTGCCTTCACGGGAATTTCCAACTCATCAAAGTTACCATATAAGTGTTCATACAATTCATGGCTACAGCAGCTTCTGCTATAGGTCAGCAGATCTTGGCTGGCTGTAATTCTTTATATTTGTCTGTCTTCAGATTTGGGGGATAATTTTCTTTCCAACTTCAGTTCTCTGATAGTCCAAGAAAAGTTGCTGATCTCAGTTTGTTCAGTTCTTCTGCCTGTGGTAAGGATGTATGTGATTATTTCCACATCATTTATTGTCAGAGATCAAACTAGAATATACTCAGATTTTACATGTAGGGACCTTCCATTTGTTTGGCCTCTGCTGTTAAACACCAGCATTGTATTTTTTAAATACTGTGTTCATTGGTACTCCCCGGTGACCATTACATACGTCATTATCATGTTATAGGTGTATATATATATATTCGAATTTGTCTTCAACTTTAGAAATTCTAAAGAATTTTGGCCCTAATGCTCACATCTATCTAACCGAGACGCCAATAATTAAAAACAAACAAACAAACAAAGAACAGCAATAGAGTGATTTCAATTGTCTGACATTCAAATAAATTCTTAACATACCTATATGAGTCTGGAAACCTAATGAACTTATTCACTTTTCATTGTATGTTTAGAACTCCAAGCTAGAATTAACATCCATTGATAGAAAATCTCCCTGTAAATTCTGTGCTCTTCTACTAGCTCAGAAATTCTTTTAAAATTAAACCACACTGACAACTTAATCATGTACATATCTCATATAGCAGCTAATAATATACCTTCTGCAAATTACATATTTAAAAAGGTTTTTGTAATGTTTAAATCTATGTAAAATATCCACAGAAAATATATTGGTCATACAAGTCAGAATACATAATTTTGTTTACTATTTCCTGCTACATAATAGAAATATGCCTTATGAACATCCAAATTAGGTGTGAAGCCAAATTAAAAACTTTTAAATTTTTATTTTATTTGTTTTGTTACCTCAAAAATACAGCCAATATTTTGTTTCAATATCATACATATTTATGACTATATATGCTACTGATGATTCCATTCATAAAATCAAGTCCAAAATATTATACATTATTTACAAAACTATACAGAATTCAAAATCCTATTTTGTCTTCATCCTCTCTAAAACTGTTACAATCTCTACAGAGATTGGGGTTTACATTTTAAAAGGACCAAATGATAATTACAAAAAAGTGAAAAAATTCTTTTTTATACAAATTCAGACTCTACTATTCAAATATATTTCCTTTAAGAAAAAAAAAGATCATTATAGAACAAGAGAGTGAGAGAAGGAAAAAAGCAATAAACCTACTTTAGAAGTTATAATTTCACTGTTTTAAGGGAGATCTGCATTTCATTTGATGTCTTAATTTCATTATTCACCAGTTCATTTTATATCATGTATTTTACTTGAACTCAATAATAAAGTAACATATTTCTTTGCTTTTTTCAAAATTTGCCTATTTATCTACTAATTTGAAAACCACTAGAGATTTTAATATTCTAACATATTCAAAACACCAGAAAGAAGATAAAATATTGAAAATATCATATTATTTTCTATATAATTTGATTTAAATTTATTCTATGAAGAATGAATCAAATTATTGAATTTGTTAGTTTTTAGAACTGACCAATGCACTTATATATTTTTTTAACATGGAATATTTGAGAACTTAACAATATAACTGAAATATCTACAAGAACAATTTCCAATGAACTAAGAGTGTGATTTTATAATACAAACACAAAATATATTTATTTAAAATATTGGATTAGATATTTTGTGCCAAGTTTCTTTGTTATGTGTATAAATATTTGATGCTTTAAAATTTAGGCACAGAAACATAACTGTTAAAATCATATACTTTACATCAAGAATGTTATAGAATTTTTAAGGAAAACTAATGAATGTATGTACTAACACTATAGTTATTCAGCTGTGAATCTACCCAAATTGTTCTATGTTGGAAAATGAAATTGGCTTAAAGGCTAGAAGTAAAGAATACAACTCAAATAGTACATCTAAATATTTGCCATAAGATACTGGGAATTAGGTGACAGGAAAAGAAGTGGAAAGGAATAAACAAAGGACAAATTTAATAAGGTACGCTTCTTTAAGAAATATTTTTATTGAGATATCTTTTTGCACCATACAGTCCATCCAAAGTATACAAACAATGGCTCACAATATCATCATATATTGTGTACTCATCACCATGATCATTTTAAAAACATTTGTACCATTCCAACTCTCATTGACTACTAGTATTGCAATTTACCCAATTTTTTTACCCCTTATCTCCCCCCAAATTTATTTATTTTTGTCTATATTTTTATACTCACTGTCCATATCCTGCATAAAGGAAGCATCAACCACGAGGTTTTCATAATCACACAGTCATGCTGTAAAAGGTATGTAGTTATACAATTGTCTTCAAGAATCAAGGCAACTGGAATACTGTTCAACAGTTTCAGTTATTTCCTTCTAGCTATTATAATACACTAAAAACTAAAAAGAGTTTTCTATTTAATGCATTGGAATAAGCTCCAGAATAACCTCTTGACTCAATTTGAAATTTGTCAGCACTGAAGCTAGTTTTTTCATGTCTCTCGTCCCCCTTTTGGTCAAGAAGGATTTGTCAGTCCCATGATGCTAGATCCTAGCTCATCCCCAGGAGTGAAGTCCCATAGTGGGGAGTGAATGACTTCACGTGCTGAGTTGATTTTGAGAGAGAGGCCACATTTGACCAACAAAAGAGGTTCTCTGGAGGTGATTTTTAGGCATGATTATAAGTAGGCTTAGCTTCTCCTTTACAGGAATATGTTTCATAGGGGCAAGCCCCAAGATTAGCCTATTAAATTGGTTGTCCCCAATGCTTGTGAGAATATCAGGAATTCCCTAGGTGGGGAAGCTTAATAGTTCCTCTTTTTTCCCTACTCCCTCAAGGGGACATTGCAAATACTTTTTTTGTTCTCTGCCCAAATAACTCTAGATTGTATCAGGGCATCACACTAATCTGTACTAATCAACAAGTGCTCATTCCTTATTCAAGATTCTATTTAATTATGGTGTTTGAATAAACTGACCATATGTGTAAAACTAAATAGTGTTGGATTTCAGGAAAAGAATTCTAAGAGCAAAAAGAACTCTAGATGCAGAGCCCCCCTCTTCAGCATCCTTGGCAGGTCCAAGGACCCAGATATGAAACAAATGCCATACTAGCTAGTATTGTATCCTCCAGATGTTGCTGCTGATAACACCCTCCCCTGCCAGCATCTCATCCTGCCTGATACATGCACCTGCACATCAAAGGAGAATACCTCAGCAATCTGTCATACCCTAAGTCAACAAGCCTCCATCCCATCAAGGAACAACACACCACCTAGTGGGCACTCTCCCCTCCTGGCATCACTTTTCCTTTAAAACATAGCTCCCAGAACAAAGAGTCAGAGCCATTTTTTCTGACTTCCACAGACCTTTGTGTTGGTGGCTCCCTTCTGCTTCATTCTGCTTTCTCTTCCCCAATATATCTATTAATCTTTAACTTGCAGCCTCATGTAGAATCCTTAATGATCCTGTGCCTAACATTTGATGCTGTGACTCTGATTGGAGGTCTAACTGAGGTTTCGCTTTCTGGCCCCTTGGGGCTATGAGTGCAGCCTTCTAGTGGACTCCATCCCCCAAAATGGCACATTCAGGTTTCCACGTGACTGATGGCTTGAGTCTACAGGCTCAGACCATCTCAGTGCAACATGAGCTCACATCACAGCACTCAAACATCTACAACTAATTCGGCCCTAGGTAAGTGATGCTTTCTGCCAAAATCCTCCCTTTGAGAGTTTTGTTTGATGTCCAGGGGACACCAGTGTTCAGGGAACACCAGCCCACCTCAGGAGGGGATGGCATAAAAATCTGAGCTCAGTCCGAACTCTCTCATGTCAGGGAGTGTGGTGCTCAGGGAGCATCATTTCCCCATGCAGCGAAGTCACTTGAGGGACACCTTGAGTTCATGACTGCAGGCACTTTCTTGGTCCCCGATGATAACCCGGGGATGCCTACTTTGTTGAGTCATATAGGAGCATGGATCTGGGTCATTAGTTTCACTCAATTTTGTCTGGGGTCTAGGGAATATCCCAGACTGCCTCAGGGCAGTTTTCAGGGAACACCTCACCCCGCTTTAGCACAGCACTTCAACCCGGCAACCATGGGAAGCAATCAATCACTTCGCAGCCGTTCTAAAACGGCTCTTCCCCCCTGGAGTCTACTTCTCTTGGATGCTTATTCCATCACCTAAATAAACTCCAGTTAAAAGGGGAAATACAACTACAAAAACTCGTTTTGCTTTACAATTCAATTTGGCCACAATATCCTTTAGAACAACAAAAACACTGGCTGGAAAACAGCACTTTTAATTGGCAAACTCTCACTGAACTGTAAAATTTTATGCGGTATAATGGTAAATGGTCTGAGATTCCCTATGCTCTAGCCTTCTGGTCTCTTAAGTCTCACCCTTCTCTGTGTCACTCTTGTGTCAGACCAAATACTCCTTCTCCACAAAAAGCCTTCTAAGCTTTCTACTTGCCCAGCAAAGGTTATTAACCTCCTCAACAAATCTCTTTAATGCGGAGGAGTCTTTCTTAAAAACCTTTTTAAGCCTTCTGCCCCTCCCCTTAAGGACGTCATTCAGTCACTTCTCCTTCTTTAGTCCTGCTAACCATCCACCCCCCCACACAAAGTCTAACAAATTATTGGTTAATTGTTAAACTAATGTAATAAATATTTATGTCTGTTTAGCTGTTAATTAATGTATTCAGTGTGTTCTATACAAGAGTTAAAGCCCTGGCCTAAATTTGTCTGTTAATTATACTCCTAAAAATAAGTAATCTAACTATTAATTAATATTTAATAAAGTTAAATAAACCTGTTTTAATGCTAACTGGTATGTTACCTGGTTATAGAAAAAATTAATGTCTGTTTTAAGCAGTTAATGCCAATTTATTAGCTAGTGTGTTCAGTCTAATTATGAATTGGTATGTTCTTACATTTATATTCATCAAATGTTCATAATTGGCTACTAATTATGAAAATTCTTTTAAAAGGAAAAACCCCAGGCTGTGTTAAAAATTAAAAAAACATTGGTTATAGGTTTATAAAAGTTTTATTTCTGTAACATAATTTGACCTCACTATGATTTAAAATAAAAATACTACTATTATAGTTAAAGATATTACAGTTAAAAGCATTCTGCAAAAAGTAAAAATGAGATAAAATAACATATTCAATCCTTTATTAGCTCCTCTCAAAAATATTTCTGTGTTCCTGTTCTCCTTTTAAAATAATAAATTTCCTATTCATGTTGTATGCATTTTTAATATACAGTCTCATACCTCTAAATAAGAGCAAATTAATTTTAAAAAATTCTTAAGGAGCTCTATTTAAACTACTTAAGCTTTAATCTTATCATTACTGTAAACAAAGGGGAACATTAAAAACTGCCCCTGGAATTTCCCTAAGGCAGCAGAAAGCTGCTAGGGAGCTGCCTCTAAAAGAAAAGCAATAACCTTTTCCAATGGCTCTGGTCACAACTTTTAATAATGTAAATAATTAAAAATAATTAGAAGAAAAGCATGGCAACTCTCAGGGTTCCATGGCCCTTACTTAAAAATTTCAAACCTAAAAGTCCTGGTGTCTTTCGGTCTGTGCAACCAATTGAAAAGTTTTCCTAAATTTAAACTTGGGATAAATTCAATAAAGCTCAGTATCGTTCCCAGAACTTAATAGTCAATATACTTTTGAAATTCTTCATAATTTTAAAATATGATAAAGACAATGGAGGGAGTTAAATAATTAATTTTTAAATTAAACAAATGCAATTTTGTTCTGCTTAAATGTGTTCTCCTTGAGTTTGGATAAGCTTATTTATAAATAAACTAGTAATTGTGGGTACATTCTCAGAATTCCTCTTAAAGTAACCTAACAGGTTGCATAAACTAAGCAACGTACCTGGTAATAATAACATATATAAAATATAATAAAATTAAAATATGCTAATACCTCAAAATTGCATATTAATGTCTCAAATATACATTAACTAAAGCATTTTAAATATTTATCATTACTCAGACTTTAATTTTAATGGGAATTGCATGTGGTAATATATTTGCTTGAAGTAATGATTTAAGTATAAAGGATATAAAGAATGTGCTTTTATTAAAAGGAAAAAGAGAGAAGTTTTGTCCTAAAATAAAACAAACGGCTATTACAGAATGAGGAAGATGTAGGACAAAGCCTGAATGGATATAATAAGTTGCTGAGGGCTTGTGAAGAAGAAAATTATGGTCAAAGTCAAGAAAGATTTAATGGGTCTATCTATAAAATTAAAAAAAGAACTTTAATATTGGGTAATGTGCTAATGCAAGACTAGGATTTAGTTTTCTGTCTGTTAAAGTAACAAAGTTTTCTTGAACTAATGGCCTGTTTTAATAAAAAGTTATAAATGGCTTTTCTAAATAATCAGTGTAAAAGGCAAAAAAGTCTGTGTTTTATCAAAATAACTTCTTGTACTTTATGTTAACTTTGTCATGTCCTTGGCTGTGTAAAAAAAAAATCATGTCACTGTTTAAAAAAGGTTAACTTTTTTCCTCTGCCTTAATTAAATAAAAACCCAAATATTATTTAATTATTGACTCTAAATAATTATAAAAAGTTGTAAAAAACAAATTTATAAAAGAAAATTCTGGCATAAAATAATTGTAAAAAATAAGGGGGCTTATAAAAGTGAATTGTCTATCATAATCAATGCTAACCAAAATTTAATAGCTCTGTTTATCATATATTTCAGAAAAAGGAAAGCTTTTGTGTTAAGCTAAGTATCATACAAAACTAAAGTTAAATTTTCTCTGTGTTCTATTAACATGAATTGTTAGTATGTTCTTAAACGTAAAATATTATTTAAAAAAATTTTTTCTTCATCATCCAAGTACTGTGTCTAAAATATCTTACACCAGAATAATATCCGTATTCATGTTTATGTTAGCATTATTCTTTAATTCAAGAAGATAAGTCTTCTCACTGTTAGGGAAAAACTGTCACAAATAATTTGTTTTTTCACCTTGTATAAGTAAGGTGCTAAAATAACAATCTATTGCATAAAAAATGTTTAGGAAGTATTACAATGGTTAAAAGGAATTTTCTATCTTAATAATTAAATGTAAATAAATAAAATATTCATAAATTTAAACATTGTATAAATTCCTAAAAATTTAAGAATACTCTCACTGTTGATATTATATCCTAAAACTAATCTATGTAATATTAAGCATAATGTTGTTAGTCATAGTTTTAATTATTCTAAAAAAGGCTACAAATAAAGAAAAAAATATTCAAATTGTCAGTTGCACTGCTCTGCTCTAACACATCTAGTGAAGCAGAACAGGGCCTCTGCTATAATTTATTAACATAAAACAGCTGTCCAATAATTTGTTTCTAAAAACAATTTAAGTAAAAATGCTTATAAAGATTAAAGCTTATATTATAAACTTTATCATCTCTAAATTCTAAGGGGCTTTAGTCTTATGTAGCCTAATAGCTCCCTAAAATTTAAAATATCTACATAACACCTAAAACTCAAATTTAGTTCTCCAGCTCTAAAAATTAGCATGAGTCCACAGAGCAATGGTTAAAGAATGAAAAATAAAAATCAAACTCCAATTAAAAATGCAAGAAACCTAATCTGGTAAAAACCAAGGTAAATTAATGTATATGGTAAAAATAATATTGTCTATATTATAAAGCTTTAACTTTTGTATAAGATAAAAAAACATTTATTTTATCCAAAATTTATTCTAACTTAATCTGTCTAATAAATTAAACAATCTAATTCAGTCTTATTTAATATAAAACCTAGAATAGGAACAAAATCTTAATGTTTTATACAAGTTAATACTTTATACTCTGCATTTCAGAATATTTGGGGCAAAAAATAAAAAGTGTCTGCAATGTCCCTTGAAAAACTGAGAAAAATAAAACTATTAGGAATTCCCCAGGTGGACAAGCTTAATATTTTCTCAAGCAAGAAAAACTCTTAATTTAATAAGCAAAAGTCTCAATTTTAAGGCTTGCCCTTATAAAACTTATTTCTATAATAATAAACTAAACCTACTTAAAATTAGTACCTAAGAGACATCTCCAGAAAATCTCTGATGATGCTCAAATGTGGTTTCTCTCTAAGCTAAACTCTAAGCTTCCCTGCAACATGGACCATAATTTCCAGGAGTGTAAGCCAGGAGTGTAAACCTGGCACTGGCAGCATGAAACATAGTGGGTACTGGCCCTGCAGAACATAACTCGCCCTAACACAGTGAAACATAAACTCCAAGGATAAAACTAGCACTAATATCATGGATAAACTAACCAAAAGGGGGAAAAATAGAGTTCCAATGGCTAAAAATTTCAAATTGAGTCAAGACATTATTGGGGAGGTTACTCTTATGTAAGCTTCAAACAAATATTACAAACTGCCACAATACAGCAAACCCCAATCAACAGTATTCCTAGAAACCCTAAAAAATATCCTATACTCTATAAAACTTTACTTATTAAATTTAATTTTCAGAAAACTTAAAAGCTCCAAATTGTTCCAATCCCAAGGGAGCTGTGAAACCTGAAGATGTTAACTCTCCAAGAATAACAACTAGTTTCATCATTAATCTCTTTACCTTTCTCTCAAATTTTCTTTCATTCTTCTCCACCCCTTTACAAGCTATATTGTTCCTCCTCATTAGACCTTTAATTATTCTCCTATTAATTTTCCTCCTAGCCCCCTGCCTCTTACAATGTCTATCTAGATTTATTTATAGGTCAATAGCAGCTGTAGGCAACCAGCAAAATTCTGAAAACCTACTTCTGCTACAGCTGCTGTTGCAACAAAAACCTTGCTATCAGCCCGTTCCAGCAGAGGATGACCAGCAAACTCAACTTTGCTCTGCTCAGCTGAAAGCAATACCCCCCTCAACTACACCCTCTTGACCACAGGAAGTAGTCAATGAAAGAACACAATGCCCCTATTCCTTCAAAATTGCTTTGACCTAAATTAAGGCACTAATCCAAACCCAACACCAATTTTATTCAATTTTATTAAAATAAAAAGGTAGGAATGTCGAATTTCAGAAAAAGAATTCTATGTGCAAAAGGAATTCTTGATGCAGAGCCCCGCTCCTTAGCATCCTCGGCAGTCCAAGGACCTAGATATGCACCAATTGCCATAGCTAGTATTGTGTCCTCCAGACGGTGCTGCTGCTAACACCCTCTCCTGCCAGCGTCTCATCCTGCCTGATACGTGCACCTGCACATCAAAGGAG
This sequence comes from Myrmecophaga tridactyla, assembly GCA_004026745.1. NCBI lineage: Eukaryota > Metazoa > Chordata > Mammalia > Pilosa > Myrmecophagidae > Myrmecophaga > Myrmecophaga tridactyla. The sequence continues at coordinate 42,169 of PVIY010001756.1, read as the reverse complement.
AATACTTCAGCAATCTGTCATACCCTAGGTCAACAAGCCTCCATCCAATCAAGAGACAACACACCACCTAGTGGGCACCCTCCCTTCCTGGCATCACCTTCCCTTTAAAACACAGCTCCCAGAACAGTCAGAGCCATTTTTCTGGCTTCTGCAGATCTTCATGTCGCTGGCTCCCTTCTGCTTCTTTACACTTTCTCTTCCCCAATAAATCTATTAATTTTTAACTCACTGTTTCATGTGGAATCCTTAGTGACCCGGTGCTTAACAGATAATTTGTTACAAAAAATATAAATTTTGCACCAAATAAACATCTCTTCCTTTGATCTCACACAGAAGTTGAAACTTTAAAACACAGACCATATCATCCTTTAACCTCTATTCTGATTCACTTTAGTCCTATCCAGATTGGTTTCACTCATATCTCTAGTTGAAGTCTGATCAAATTTTCCAACTTTTTAAGCAATTGCTGTATGGGGTAATGCTGACTTTCATAGCTTCAGGACTCTAATTCTGAGTCTCAGTGTCACACAATACCTGAAGGTCCAGGGGATGACCAGATTATATACAAATAGCTCAGCATGTCAGAATTTAGCAATAACAGTTACAACTCCAGAATAGATATGATTGCTGTAAAAGCATACAATCTAGGAACTTTTAAAACACACCATAATGTGATAACCTATGCTCTTAATCTCAATTCTACAAGTTTGTATATTATACTTAGTCCATATGAATGAGGCATGATAATATGTCTTTTCATTTCTCACTTATTTTATTCAATATATTGTCCTCAAGGTTCATTCACCTAGTTGCCTGCCTCACAACTTCATTCCTTCTTGCAGCTGTTTAGTAATCCATTGTATGTATACACCACCATTCCCCTTTCTATTCCTCAGTCAATATACCCTTGAGCCATCTCCATCCACTGCAAATCACTAACATTGCCACTATAAACACCAGTGTGACTATGTCCATTCATGTCCCCACTCTCTTCCTACAAATACACATCTAGTAATGGGGTTACAGGATCATATGGCAAGGCAACCCCAACCCTAGCCTTCTATGGAGTCAGCACATTGCCTTCCAGAGGGGCTGCACTACTCTGCTTCTCTATGAATACTGAATAGGTACATCTCTCCACCTTTTCCCCAGCACTTGTATCTTTCTGTTCATTTTTGAACAGTTTTATTCACATATCATATAATCCAACCTAAGTAAAAAAAAAAAAAAAAACATGGTTCTTGGTATAATCACATAGCCATGCATCACCACCACAATCTATATGCTGACATTTCTTTTGCTTCAGCAAAGAATTGCATACCCCACCCCCATATCCACATATCGACATTTAGGTTTGGCATATTGCCTTTCTTACACTCAACAGAGGCATATTAAAATGTTATGCTTACTACAGACCTTAGTTTACCTTGATTGTATTTTTTTCCAGTATACATCTCATTTTCAACACCATGCCAAGTTGACATTCATTTGTTCTCCCTCATGCAAAAAATATTCTTAAAATTGTACACTTAGTCACCATCATTGTCTACTCTTACTTACACTTCACTTCATTCAGTGTACTTATATTATTGTGTTACTATCAGACATATTGTGTTACCCATTTCTGGATCTTAACCATGAGACCTGTTGAACATTCTGTATTCATTCAGTACCAAATGCCCAACCTCTACCTCTTTTCTATCTCCTGAAAACCTGTGTTCTCAACTTTAACTCTCAGAGTTCACTCTTTAATGTTAATTCATATTAGTGAGACTATATAGTGTGTGTCTTTCGTTTCTGGCTAATTTCACTCACCAAAATGTCCTTAAGGTTTCTCTACCTTATTACATATTTCATGACTTATTCTGCTTTACAGCTGTGTAATAGTCCATGGTTGATATTATAGCTTGTTTAGCCACTCAAATGGACATTTGAGCTGTTTCCATCTTTTGGCAATCTTGAATAAAGCCACTATAAACATCAATGAGCAAATGTCCAGTTGAGTCCCTGTCTTCAGTTCCTCCGAATATATGCCTAATAATGGGATTTCTAGATCACATAGCAATTCTATACATAGCTTCCTGAGGAAATGCCAGACTGCCTTCCAGAGAAGTTACACCATTGTACATACCCACCAACAATGAATAAGTGTGCCTCTTTCTTCACATCCTCTACAGCACTTGTCATTTTCTGTTTTCTTTTGCTTTTTTTTTGATAATGGCTATTCTAATGGGTGTGAGCTGATATCTCATTGTGGTTTTGATCTGTGTTTCCATAACTGTCAGTGACTTTGAGTATTTTTTCATATGTCTTTGTGCTGGTTTGAGGAAGTATGCCCCCTAAGAAAAGCCATGTTTTAATATAAATCCCATTTCATAAAGGTAGAATAAGCTCTCTTTAATGCTGTATGTTTGAAACTGTAATGAGATCATCTCCCTGGATGATGTGATTTAGTCAAGAACGGTTGTTAAACTGGATTAGTGATGATTTGCCCCACCGATTTGGGTGGGTCTTGATAGGTTTATTGGAGTCCTATAAAAGCGGAATAAGAGATTCAGAGAAAGCAGAGAATGCTGCAGGACCATGAAGCAGAGAGTCCACCAGGCGAGGACCTTTGGAGATGGAGAAGGAAAATGCCTCCTGGGGAGCTTCATGAAACCGCAAGCCAGGAGAGAAAGCTAGCAGATGACACCGTATTCGCCATGTGCCCTTCCAGCCGAGAGAGAAGCCCTGAATGTGTTCACCATGTGCCGTCTCACTTGAGAGAGAAACCCTGAACTTCACTGGCCTTCTTGAACCAAGGTATCTTTCCCCGGATGCCTTTGATTGGACATTTCTACAGACTTGTTTTAATTGGGACATTAATTTGCACCTTAGAACTTTAAACTTGCAACTCATTAAATTCCCCCTTTTAAAAGCTGTTCCGTTTCTGGTATATTGCATTCCAGCAGCTAGCAAACTAGAACAGTCTTTTAGCCATTTGCATTTCCTCTTCTGAAAAGTTTATGTCCATGTCTTTTGCCCATTTTTAAATTGGGTTGTTTGTCTTTTTGTGTTGAGTTGTAGAATCTCATTATATGTTCTGGATATTAAACCCTTATCTGATATGTGTTTTCTAAATATTGTCTCCCATTGTGCAGTCTGCTTTTTTATAAAGTAGTCTCTTAACTAACATTTAATAATCCCATTTCTAAGGAGTTCTTCAAGACAGGCTTAAACAAAGTCAACGCAAGGGTGTGGAAGTGGATATGAGAAGTTTTGTATCAGTCTAAGAAGAACATATAAACACCCTTGATATTAACTCAGATATAATATAGCATGTAGACACTCAGAATAATGTTGCATGGTAAGCAATAACTGACATTTTCTCCATATCCAGTACATTCGGAAGAAGAGAATAGGAACATATATTGTACATAAAGGTAACTCCATACCAATTAACAGAGTTCCATCTGAAGGTTTTGTGAGAAGGCAGGTACTTTCTGCTTAATTTAAATTTTAAATACTGAGAAAGAAAAAAAAGAAATGATTGCTACTAGAAATTAGTTTTACAAAATGCCATTTAAGAATAACAAGAATTCTATTATTTATGTGTTTTGGCTCAGAATATTATCTATATGCATACATATCACACATATGTGAAACAAATAATTTTTTGTATAGCACACCTCAAATTGCTCATGCTTCTACATTTCACATAGATCACGTATACTCTTCTGCTTTCAAAGACTACTTCTTCTTCCTACTACTTTGAATCCATCTCTGTCTTCTACCTGGTCTTTTATCTTCTTCAATTAGCAACTTTTATCTAGTATTTTCCATCTTTACATTGCAACTGTCTCCTTTCAAGTCTACTGATTTCAAATATTCATGTATCACTATTTGAAAATCAACTGAAATATCACTTGACTTCTTTGTATCTCAAATGACTTTCTAATCTTTGTCATATTTTCATAGCCAAATTTTAACTTTTTTATTTGGCTCTTTTTACATGAGTATTTTATTTATTGTTAACATGCTAGTTTTGGACATAACATGAAATTTTAACTCCTAACAACTTTTTACTAAAGTTGTTTTTAAAGCAAATTATGGTTAGTTAAGTTCAAATTATATCTTTTGAAATAAAATACAATATAAGTGATGTCATGTACTATCCATTACAACATATCATGAATCCCACCATTAGTGATGCTAAGATTAGACACTGGTTTAGATGACTTCCTTATTACTTCTACTATAGGGTTATGCTTTGCCACTTGCAACCCAAAGCAGTATTTGTGGAATAGTTTTAGAATCATAAGACAGTCTAGTTCATCAAAAAACTCTCTAAAAATTTTAGGTCCTACTGATAATCCATCTAAACCTATATTTTCATGTCATTTGACAAAATGATGATATGTTACACTTTTGTGTTCTCCTGTCACTTTATAATATGGCATGGCTATTGCCTTTATTACTAAATAGTCATAAAAAACAAGGTTTTGAATGGTCCCTAATATTCCAACCTGATGAGAGTGCTATAATTTACAACTTTTAACTTTTACTATTGTATATTCAGTTCTTTTCCAATTTCTATCATTGTAAATTATATGTTCATGAATACATATATATGTAATTTTGTCTGACTTTCTGCCTTTTCACTTAGGATTGATTCTAAGAAAGGAAATTGCTAGGTCAAAGACTCTCAATATTGTTTAAGACTTTTTTTTTCTTTTCTTTTACAAATAAGACAGTTGATTACCAGAAAGTTACTTTTAATGCACATTTCCACAAGGACCACTACAACTTCATATAATATTAACAATTATTGATCTTTGAAAATAGAGTTATACATGAATGGTGATATGTTTTTTAATTTAAACTGTTTGATTGCCAAAAAGACCGTACATTTTCCCTATATTTACTTATATTTTTACTCTCACATCCTTTTGTCATTATTCTATACTGTTTTTCTTATCAATTGATGCAAGCCATATGTCCATTAAATATTTGCTACAGATCTTTTTCCAGCATGTGGTTGTGTGCTCAAGTATTGAATGAGTTATTGGCACACATTCTCTCTTCTTAGTTTCTTCATATGACATAAAACTATTCGAAGGGAAAACCATAACATGGTATTTTGCTTTTTTTGATATATATAGCTGTAATATACATAAGAATACCAGAAAACATATGCATAGTAAAGGAGTCCTACTTTTGCAAAGTTTCTTTGTCTAATCTGAAGTAGCATATTAACTATATTATCAACTCTGCAAATTAATCCAATCAGTTGAAGGTATTTAAGGAAGAAGACTCTTTTACTGCTTCTTCAGCCAGCAAGCCTCTCCTATGGAGTTCATCCAGAACCATCAGTGGAGCCACCAGCTTCACAGCCTGCCATATGGATTTTGGACTTATCCATTCCCATGGTTGTGTGAGACACCTTTATAAATCTCATATTTACAGCTCTCTCTGGCTTGTTCTGTTTCTCTAGAGAGATTATGCATCTGATGTTGTACCTTAGAGGGGTTAGAAAGGGCATTAACAGTTTGTTTGGATGGCTGGCTGAAACATGTCAAAAGGTGGCTGACATTACCTGAGGTTGAAATCCCAGAACAGCTCTGGTATAATGTAGATGAAGGGCTCCAGAGGCTTAGAGAGATTGGAATGGTAGAAGTGGATTTATCATGGAAGACCTGCTCACACACCCCAGAAATATCCAGAGGACACATCTTTAACCAGAACCTTGAGAAATAAAATTATGAGACTAGCTCCATCATCCTTGAAGAGCTCTGTAGTTGCCCTTCTCTGTAGGTCCTATATTACTGTAGGAACTGCTGCCACTGAGGTAGAATCCTTAAACACAATGGGGATGATAGGATTTCGAGTTGACAAAAGCTTTGTGGTGACAGTTAATCACCATAGACAAGGTGGGCGTGGCCACCATGATGGACAGCAGACTCAAAGCAACAGTAAAAATAAAATAATATTTCTCATAGAGACTTGTGGTGTTTGCTAGTAGATCATGGCATACCTAGAAATAAAATATATGAGCAGTCTACTAAATCTTGCTTGAGTTGTATACACAGAATAATTGTGTCAAGTAAACAGAAGTCTAATCTGAATTACAAAAACAGAGTGTCAGGGTCCCTTAATCAATTCTCAGATTTGAGACGGTTTACAGACCCAGAGCCCCTTGAATGAGGGGAGGGCCAGGTACACTTGAGGAAGGACCCTTTACCATTGCTTTAGAAGATAGCTAAATTCTAAAAGACAAGACCAACCAATGCAAGGCCATTTGCAAAAACTGTGAAAGGAATTTTTTTCTTCAGCTACTTTATTTCTGTTAGCACTTGGCACTGTAGGTTATCTCTGTCATAATACTATCTGGATAAAAATATAAGGAGTAGACAACTCAGGGATAAATCCCAGAATTAACACACTAAAATGTTAATATGTGATGTTAAAATATTACAAGATAAAGAAAAATAAAGGAAATGATGGCCAACTAAAAGGAAGAAGGTAAAATGCAGAAACCATCAAAAGAGAAGACCAGAATTTGGACTTACCAGACACGGACTTTACACCCTGGAGTGTAAACATCAGATTGGATCTGGCTGAGTAAACTCAAAGACAAGAAAACCGAAATGATTCAGGCTGAGGAATGGAAAGAAAAAAAAAGGAATGAACAAAGCCTAAGAGAACTGTGGGACACCATCCAGTGTATCAACATACATATTATAGGAATGCCAGGAGGAGATGAAGGAAAGAAAGGGCAGAAGGAATACTCCCGGAGAAAATAGAAGAAAACATATTGTATTTAATGAAAGATATGAATATACATGTTCAAGAAAAATAATGGACTCATACAGGAAAAACTCAAGGAGAACCATTCCCAGACACATACTAATCAAACTGTTGGAAGCCAAGAATAATGAGGGAGTTCTAAATACTGTAAAATCAAAGCAACATGTTATATACAAGAAAATCCCAATAGATTCAGTGTTAATTTCTCAACAGGAATCATGCAAGCAAGAAAGTAGGGGTACTAAATATTTAAAGTACAGAAAGAAAAAAAATTGTCTACCAAGAATTTTATGTCTGGTGAGTTTGCCTTTCAAAAATGAGAAAGAGATTAAGACATTCCCAGACAATTCCCAAACAAAAAACTGAATTTGTCACTACTAGATCTGCTAAAGGGATTTCTTGAGACTGAAAGGAAAAGACATTAGAAAGTATATTAAAGGGGCACAGAGAAATAAAGACCCCAGTAAAAGTAGCCAAATGAGTGATTATAAATGCCAGAACAATTATATTGTATTTTTGTTAAGTATTACCACTTTTTACCTCTTACAGCTTCTAAAATGCAAATGCATAAAAAGTAAAAAATACATAGTTTTGACCATAAAATGCAGAGATATAATTTGTAACAAGTACCACAAAAACGTGGGGAGACAGGAGGTATGGGAACAACGTATGTGTATGTTACTGAAGGTAAGTTGGTATCAAACAAAATATGATTTTTATACATTTAGGATGTTAAATTTTAATGACAGATGGTTAAATGACAGCCACAAAGACAATATATGAAATTATATTCAAAAGGAAATGAGAAGGTCTCAAAATGGTACAATACAACAAGCTAAATTAATATGAAAGCAGGCATTGATGGAAGAACTGAGGGTCTAAATGTTATAAGAGAAACACAAAAAAGCAAAATGGAAAAAGAGAGTCCTACATTGTCAATAGTTATTTTAAATGTAAATGGCTTAAATTACCCCATCAACAGGCAGAGCTTGGCAGAATAGATAGGAAAAAAGCATGAGCCAATCATATGCCGTTTAAAAGACTGATGTTTTTAAATTCAAAGACATATGCAGGTTGAAAGTGAAAAAATGGGGAAAGTATACTAGTAACAGAAAGCTGGAGGAGCTATATTCATATTTGATCAAATAGACATTAAGTTAGAAACTGTTATGGGGGACAAAGAGCATCATGATAATGATAGAGGGGTAAATTCATCAAGAAGATGTAATAATTATAACAATTTATGCACCGAATAGCTGAGACTCAAATATATGAAGCAAATATTGACAGAACCGGACCGTTGACATTAGCGGATTTCAATACACCACTTTCAGTAACGGGTAGAACACCTAGACAGAAAATCAATAAAGAAATACGAACTTGAAAGGTGCCCTAAACTAGCCAGTCCTAACAGCTATATACACATCTCACCCAACAGCAGCAGCACACACATTCTATAATGCATACGGATCATTCTCCAAGATAGACCACATGTTGAATCACAAATCTCAATATTCAAAAACATTGTACCCCACAAGATACGCCTTCTCTGACAAATACGTGATTTTTTTAATGTACCCAATTTATGGGTCAAAGAAGAAACCACAAGGGAAATTCGGAAACATCATGAGGTGAATGAAAATGAAAATACAGCCTAGCAAACTATATGTCGTGCAGCAAAGACAGTGCTGAGAGGAAAATCTATAGCTCTAAAAACTTACGTTAAAAAGGAAGAAAGAGACTGCTTCAGAAAGGGCTGTGGCGACGTGAGAGGCCTCGAACGGCAATGGCGGGAACTAAGACAGAGCATGCGCAGCCGCAACGTTCGCGACGCAAACGTCTGGGGGGAGGGGAGCGCAGCGAGCAGGGCTGCGCAGGCGCGCAGGGGCCTGGACTTGTCCTGGGTCTCCACCCGGGCGGGAGCCGGAGGACGCGCAGCCCAGGTATGGCACCCACTTAAAGGCGCAGACCCTGGCGCACTGGGCCTGGGCGGGCTGTGGGCAGACCAGGACGCGGGGCGGAGGGTGACTGAGGGCCGAAAGGGGAGCGAAACCTGGGCTGGCCGGAGCCGGCCGGGAGGGCGGGTCGGCGGGCTGAGGGAGCCGGAACTGCGGCGGCGGCGGCTGTGGCCCAGCGGGCGGAGAGGCACGAGAGTGGCGGTGCGGCCGGCCGGGACGTCTGGCTCAGCGTGCTGCTGGGGCTCGTGCTGGGCTTCGTGCGGGCCTGGCGGCTCGTCCTGCCCCACGCTTCGGATCTGAAGTGGGTGGGCCCTCAGTGCCACCCGGCTGCGCCGGGGATGGCTTTCTGGGTCATCAGTGGGCCCTTGGGTCGAACTCTGACCTCAAGGCCGGACAGCCAGGATGGCTCCTTGGGCGACAGGAACTTAATGGTCATGGGAGTTATGACTGCCCAGAAATACCTGCAGACTCTCCCCCTGGCCGCCAATAGAATGTGGTCAGAGACAGTTCCTGGGGCAGGTGAATTATTCCCCATGAGGGCCCAGACATCTTGATAACCATCTCTGCAATGTGCTTTGCGAGTGGATGACTCCTGTCAGCCCCAGAAGAAGCCCTTTATGATGCTCAAGTGCAAGCATGAGCACTGCCTGGACAAGTGTGAACGGTTCATGAGAGCAAACAGCTACAGCAAAGGAGATGGTCTGGAAAATGTCCTGAGGAGTATGGATAGTAGTCAGTCCCTCTTGTTTTGGGTAGACAGAACTGAGCACCACAAAAGAAAAGGGAAAACTGGTTCTGACAAGACCAGTTGTCAAGACCTGACAAGAACTTCTGCATGGGGAGGCTGGTATGATCATGAGCTAGGAGGTGCTTCAGAGGATGGTGCCACACATTGGAGAATGTCTCCAAGAGATACACACCACCATGAGGATATGGAGGTGGGAAGATGCGTCTGGAGGTGTGCAGAGGTGCAGTATGTCTGGTCCCATGAGGTGCAGCCGCTGTTTTTATGAACCGAACAAAAAGGGGTTATATTAAAGATCATCATAATAGTGAAATCCAGGGAGCCATCACATTACACCCCGACAGAAACCCACCCTACCAGTACCGACTTCGCAGCTATATGCTGGATTGCAAAATGGCTTGGTCATGGCACAATACAGCTCCATAATGAAATGATGAGTTGTCACTGGATTGACCTTAATGGACCCGGCAGTAAATTTCAAAAAGAATTTGGCGGTATCTCTCTTCCATGTTTTCTCTATAAAGGGTAAAATATTAATATATAGAATGCCAAAGAACAGTTACTGTAATAAATATAATGTATGCAAGCTTAAAGAAAAAAAACACCTCTATGAAAACTTTGGGGTAAAACTTGTACCTGGTTTTGTTCACTTCATTTTTCCTGTCTGTGTTATGTTGTTGGAGATGATTATTTCAGTCTTTAGTTATTGCTTTGTTTTCTCTTTTGTATCTAAGTATTTTTAATATATTTAATATCCATTGTTTTGTCCTCTCCCATTTCTGGAGTACCTGTTAGTTATTAGTATTTATGTCTAATGGGAGTGTACACTCACTGCTTAGTGTGTTTACTTTAAGTAAATTGATATCTAAAAATTTCCTTTTCAAAGTGCTCCCCACCTTAATTTTTACTTTCCTTACAGATTTACTAAATATTGTGTTCTTTGGCAGTTTTGATGCTCACATGTTTGGGGGAACAAAAGTAAAATGAATCTGTCACTACATCAGAAAGTTTGTTTTGAACTCACAGATCAAATGTGTCTTAATAAATCTTTTTAAATTTAGATTTCAAATAATGATACAATTGTCATTTTAATATATCCCATTGGAGATCTGCTGATCTGTAAATAGCTTATTGCTCATTTGAGGAAATAAGCCAGTGAACAATATTTTCTATTGTAAAAAGCAAACAGAAGAAAAAGATCTCAAATGAAAGAACTTACCTCAAAATTAAATGATCTAGATAAGAAAAACAAACTAAACCCAAAGCAAATAAGGAAAATAAAGATGAGAATGGAGACAAATGAAATAGAGGACCCAAAACAATGGAGAGAGTCAAAACAAAAAGTTGGTTGTTTGACAGGATCAATTAAGTCAACAAACCTGTAGCCAATCTGATGAAGAAAAGAAGGGTATGCAAATACAAAAATCAGAAATCTTTTTAGGGGGCATTACCACCAACTGCAAATAAAAAGGACTACATGAGAAGACAATGAATGGTACACCAGCAAATGGGATAATCTAAAGGACAGATTTCTAGAAACACAAATTATACACTAACATGAAGAAGAAATAGATTTCAACAAAAGCAATTACTAGTAAAGTGATTCAATCAGACATCAAAAATGCTCTAATAAAAAAAATTCAGGAACAGATGGATGGCTTCACAGGTAAATTTTGCCAAACATCTCAAGAATTAACATACTCTTTAAAAAAACTGAAGAGGAGGAAATATTCCTGAACTATTTTATGAGGACATCACCTTCATCCTAAAGCCAGAAGAAAGATAACAAGAAAATAAACTACAAATCAAGATCCCTTACTAATATAGATGTAAAAATCCTCACTGCAATACTAGCAAATCAAATCCAATTGCATATCAAAATAACTTTACAAAATGATCAAGTGGGATTCATCACAGGAATGCATGAATGGCTCAACATAAGAAAATAAATGTTATACACCACATTCACAGAACAGAAAAATACATGATCATTTATCAATTGAGGCAGAGAAGCCATTTGACAAAATCTAGTATCCTTTCTTAACAAATGTTCCACACCAATGCAAGGTGTTTGTGGTTTGATGGTGTATGGAACGCCTGTATTTTATACATGATTGTTCTGTCAATGTGCAGCTTCTCTAAAGAAAAGCAATTTTAAAAACAGCATGAAGAACGGAAGGGTAAAGAAATGCTTTCTACTTTCTGTAATGCACAAACAGTTCTGAATTTTTGTAATTTTTTAAAAGATCATTCATTATTCATGCAATAAATAAATATGTATTGAGTATCTATTCTGGATCAGGCACTGTGATAGTTGCTGGAGAGTCAGCATGAACTATACTTATATTAAAAAAAATAGCCATGAAATATGAGAACAGAGAATTCATGTGTCACTATTACTGATTTTTTTTCACTTCAAATTTTTTAAGGTTTAATTTGAAAGTCAAAAGTAAAAACATGTAAGGAAGGCACTATGAAGAATTCTGAACTGGGAGACTAGAAGAGATGTTTATATTGTCTTCAAGGTAAGAATGGAGAGCTGCAGTGCTCACTCATTCTCCAAAAACAGCTGGAGGACAGATTAAAAAAAATATATCTGAAACAACTGTTCTGGGGCTCTGGAGACCAAGAAACATGGTACAGAAACCAGGGAAGAGCAAGGTGAAGAGGTGGTAAACAACTGTGAGTTCAAATAGTTGCACTTTGATAGGACAATATACACTCAAGTATCAAGTAACTAGTTTGAAACTGCTCAGCTATGTCTTGAACTCAGGAGCTAGAGACAGTTTAAAGAGGATATATTACAGTCTATTCAGGAGACAGGTACATCATCAGATGAGTTCAATTAAATCAGTGCAACAGGTGCTGGTTTCAAAAATGTTGTCAGTCTCTGAACAGGAAAATCTTGCAGAGTTCTCAGCCACAACTGTGGATCAGACATTTTATTTTGTGATTATTTTTATATCATTTCCACTTTCATTAGGATATAAACTCAGTGAAGGTTGTAACTTTTGTATATGTTTTTCACTTAGTTTCTCCACATAATTAAAAAAAAAAGGTTCTGGAGTATATGTTAAGAAAGTAACAAGAACTAAGTAAAGCATTTAGTGGTGACTGCTGGTGTACTTTCTTTTTCCCTCTTGAGGCAAGCATCCTCAATCTGGTCCCTGGCTGGCTGCTGTGGACAGAGAAGGCACGATGAAAGCCCTTTACTTCAAGAATATGGGAGCACATAGCCGAGTATTCTTTATGGGTTTTGATTGGCAGGATGGGCTCAGTGGGCTATAGTTTTGGCCCACCCCAGACTGGAACATGGCCTGTTGTTCAACAACACACCTTATTGGGACAAAGTGGTTGTAGTTCAAAGACACAGGACCCCCTTAAGGCTGTGGGGAAGTTTTTGCTGAAAAGCACCATCTTCTGGGCAGGCCAAGAAAGCACAACTTGGGGAGCTGTCAAAAAGCCTTTTTGGCATCTTTCTTGACCCCCTCCTCAGTACTCTTTGGACCTGGTTTTCATGTGTCCATGGTCCTGTTTTGACTGGGAAATGCTGACTTGGGAAAGTGATCTTTGGGGTGACATTCCTCCCAGAAGCATCTAGAGTCAATAAAACGTCAGTAAAAATAATTCATAGGAGCAAAACAGAAACAAACATAAAAGTTGAAGATAACCAGAGAAAGAACAGTGGAAAGGACGCTTTCTCCTGGGGGGTGAAACAATTGCAAAAATAGAGGAATTTTAAAACATGTACTGCATACCCAGGGCAAGAATCAAATGAAGAAGAGCTGAAAAAATCTGATTAGTTAAACATGGGTATTTCAAAATGCCTGGAGTAAGTTGAACCAAGTCTCAAAGAAGAGCTTTTAACTAAAAAGCAATAAAATAAAATAAAACCTGTAACAGACAGACACTGACCTTCAGTTTAAATTCATCAAAATAATCAGATGCCTAGACATCACCAGAACATCACAAGCCATACTAAGAAACAGGAATATGTGGCCCAGTCAAGGGAACAAATTAAAACATCAGAGAAGACGTAGCATTTTGGAAAAATTAATCAAAGAAGTTCAGGTAAATCTCTTGAATCATCTCGAGGAGATGAAGGAAAATATGCCTGTTCTAGTTTGCTAGCTGCCGGAATGCAATATACCAGAAACAGAATGGCTTTTAAAAAGGGGAATTTAATAAATTGCTAATTTACAGTTCTAAGGTCGAGAAAATGTCCCAATTAAAACAAGTCTATAGAAATGTCCAATCTGAGGCATCCAGGGAAAAATACCTTGGTTCAAGAAGGCCAGTAAAGTTCAGAGTTTCTCTCCCAAGTGGAAGGGCACATGGCGATCACACTCAGAGTTTCTCTCTCATCTGGAAAGGCACATGGTGAACATGATGAGGGTTCCTCTTATGTGAGAAGGCACGTGGCGAACACGACGTCACCTGCTGGCTTCTTCTCCTGACTTCCTATTTCATGAAGCTCCCCAGGAGGCATTTTCCTTCTTCATCTCCAGAGGATGCTGGCTGGTGGAGTCTGCTTCTCGTGGCTATATCATTCTGCTCTGCTCTGTCTGAATCGCCTATTCTCCAAAATGTTTCCTCTTTTATAGGACTCCAAAAACTAATCAAGGCCCACCTGAATGGGTAGAGACATGTTATCATCTAATTCAGTTTAACAGCCATTCTCGATTACATCACATCTCCAGGGAGATGATCTAATTACCGTTTCAAACATACAATGCTGAATAGGGATTAGAAGAAATGGCTGCCTTTACAAAATGGGATTAGGATTAAAACATGGCTTTTCTAGGGGACATACATCCTTTCAAACCAGCACAGTGGCTAAAGAAATAAAGATAGGAAGATATTGGGTGAGCATAAAGAAAAATTTGGAAGTATGAATAGAAAAATATCAGAAATTATGGGAATGAAAGGCAAAATAGAAAGGATTAAAAATACATTAGAGGCATATGAAGATTTGAAAAAGAAGAAGAAAGAACTAGAAGATAAGACAAACAAAATCTCACAAACAGATGAACAAATAGAGAAAAGAATGGAAAAAATTGAACAGGGTCTCAGAGACTTGAAGGATAACATAAACTACACAAATATGCATGCCATGCATGTCCCAGAAGGGGAAGAGAAGGGAAAAGTGGCAGAAAGTATATTTGAGAAAATAATGACTGAAAATTTCCACACTCTTATGAAAGGCATAAATATACATATCCAAGAAATGCAGCATACTCCAAACAGAATAAGTCCTAATAGATGTTTTGTGAGACACAAACTAATCAGAATGTCAAATGCCAGAGATAGAGAATCTTGAAAGCAGCAAGAGAAAAGTGATTTTCCACTTAAAATTAAGTGGTGATTTTTCTTCAAAAACCAAAGAGGCAAGAAGGCAATTGCATGACATATTTAAGGTACTGAAAGAGAAAACTGCCATCCCCCAAATTCTTTATCTGGCAAAACTGTCCTTCAAAAATGAGGGAAGTTGGGTATGAGGGTAGTTCAGTGGTAGAATTCTTGCCTTCCATGTGAGAGGCTCAGGTTTGATTTCCAGCCCATGCACTTCCCAAAAACAAACCAACCAACAAACAAAAATTCAACAAACAGTTCTGCGATAATGGGATTCTCACATGGAAAAAAATGAAATGTGATCCATGCCATACAACATACAAAAAAAAAAATGAGGGGAATTTAAAATATTCACAGATGATTTGGTTTGGTAAAGCTTCAAGATTGCAATATACCAAAAATAGACTGGCTTTCAGCAATAGAGATTTGTTAGTTTACAAATGAGCCATGAAAATATCTCAATTAAAGCATCAAAAGAACAAGACATTTTCTGAAGATATGCTGCTGCAATCTAGACTCTTCTGTCACATAGCCAGGCACATAGTGATATCTGCTGGTTCTTCTCTTCTGGGTTTCATTGCTTCCAGCTTCTGGCTTCAGTGGCTTCCTCTCTGAGTGTCTGTGGGCCCTCTCTTACTTTCTCTGGGGCTTTTCTCAATGAGTTTCTCTTAATTCTATCTCTTTGCTTCTGTATGTGTTTTATTCTCCTCTTATAAAGGTCCAGCAAGAGGATTAAGACTCACCTTGGATGAGGTGGGTCACATCTCAATTGAAATAACATAATCAAAGGTCCCACCTACATTCAGTCTATGCTCATACACATACACATGGATTAAAATAACATGCCTTTTTTTCTGGGGTACATAAGAGGCTCAAACTACCACAACAGATAAACAGAAATTGAGATAGTCTATTAACAAGAGATCAGCCCTATAAAAAATACTAAAGGGAGTTCTGCAGGCTGAAAGGAAAAAACAGGAGAGAGAGTTTTGGAAGACTATAGAAATGAGGATAATCAGTAAGAGTAACAAAAAGGGTAAAAAGAGAAATAAAAATTAGATAAGCCATATAAAAACCAAAGGATAAAGTAACCACCTTCTACACAGTAATAACATTGAATGTTAATAGATTAAACTCCCCAATCAAATGATAGACATAGATAAGCAAAATGGGTAAAAAAGTAGGATTAATGTGCTGTCTACAGGGCACTCAACTTAGACTGAAAGACACAAATAGTTTGAAAGTGAAAGACTGCAAAAAGTTACTCCTTATAAACAGTGACTACAAAAGAGCTAGGATAGCTATACTAATATTGTACAAAAAATACTTTAAATGAAAACTGTTATAGGAGACAAAGCAGGACAGAACATATCAATAAAGGGCAATCCACCAAGAATAAAAATCAATCTTAATTTTTTTTTTTTTCTTTTTAGGTGCATGGTCTGGAAATCAAACCCAGGTCTCCTGCATGGAAGAAAAGCATTTTACCATGGAACCACCCATGCACCCTCAATCATAAATATTTATGTACCTAAACAGGGTGCCCCAAAATACATGAGGTGAAGAGAGAAATAAAGGTCTCTAGTATAATAATTGGAGACTTCATTACACCACTCACATCAGCATATAAAACATTTAGAAATAGGTTAAATAATTATACAGAGAATTTGAATAATATGATAAACAAACTAGACATAACAGACATATACCAAATATTATACTGCAAAACAGCAGAATATGCATTCTTGAGTGCACATGGATTATTCTCCAAGAAAGACTATATGTTGGGTAACAAAATAAGTTTCAATGATTTTTAAATGATTGAAATTATACAAAGCATCATCTCTGACCATAATGGAATGAAGACAGAAATAAATAACAGCTGGAGAACTGGAAAATTCACGAATATATGGAGGTTAAACAACATATTCTTAAACAATCAGTGGACCAAAGAAGAAATTGCAAGAGAAATCAGTAAACATCTTGAATGAAAAAGAACTTATGGTATGTTGTGAAGGTGATGCTGAAAGGGAAATATATAACCTAAATGCCTACATTAAAAAAGAAGAAAGAGCTAAAATTAAGACCTAATTGCACAACTGGGGGAACAAGAAAAAGAACAGCAAACTAATCTCCAAGTAAGCAGGAAAGAATCGCAAAGATTAGAGTAGAAATAAGTGTAATTGAATAAAGAAAAAGAGAATTTAAAAAACTAAAAGTTGGTTTGTTGAGAAGATCAATAAAATTGTCATGGCCTTAGATAGACTGACAAAGTAAAAAGGAGGGAATATGCAAACAAATAAAATGAGAGGAAAGATATTATTGACACCACAGAAATAAAAAGGATCATGAGTATACTATGAACAAATAAATGCCAACAAATTAGACAACCTAGATGAAATGGACCAATTCCTAGAAACACGCAAACAACCTAAACTGAGTCCAGAAGAAACAGAAGACCTCAGCAGACCAATTACAAGTAAAGATATTTAATCAGTCATCAAAAACCTCCCAAGAAAGAAAAGCCCAGGATGAGACAGCTTCACAGGTGACTTTATCCAAACAGTCCAAGAGAATTAATACCAATCCTGCTCAAACTCTTCCCAAAATATTGAATTGGAGGGAACAACACATAACTAGTTCTATGAAACTAACATCACCCTACTACCAAAACCAGATAAAGATACTACTAGAAAAGAAAATTACAAACCAACTTCTATAATGAATGTAGATGTAAAAATCTCAATAAAATACTTGCAGGTTGAATCTAACAGCACATGTAAAGAATTATACACCGTCAAATGAGTTTTACTCCAAGTATGCAAGGATGGCTCAACATAAGAGCATCAAATTAGGTAATACATATTAGCAAACTGAAGAAAACCACGTGATCATCTTGATTGATTCTGAAAAGGCATTTGATAAAACCCAGGATCCTTTCTTGATAAAATCACTTAGAAAAATAGGAATACAAGGAAATTTCCTCAAAATGATACACCGCGTATATGAAGAAGTCATACCTAACATCATACTCAATGATGAAAGACTGAAAGCTTTTCCTCTAAGACCTGAAAAAAAAAGGGTGCCATTATTACCACTGTTTTTCAACATCATGCTAGGAGTTCTAGCTAGTGCAGTTAGACAAGAAAAAGAAATTAAAGCCATCAAATTGGAAAGGAAGAACTAAACTTTCAGTATTTGCTGATGATATGATTCGATGGATGGATAGATAGATAGATAGATAGATAGATAGATAGATAGAGAGATAGATAGATAGATAGATAGATTAGGTAGGCAGGCAGGCAGGCAACAGAGCTCTTAGACCTAATAAGTTCAGCACAGTGACAGAGCGCAAGATCTACAAGTAAAAATCTGTAGTGTTTCTATACCCTAGTAATGAGAAATCTGAGGATAAAATTGAGGAAAAAAATGCCATTTACAATGTAAATTGAATTAGCATAATCTAGTACATGTAAAGAACTTGTATACAAAGCATAAAAAGTAAGGAAAGAAGGCCTAAATAAATGGAAAAAACATCTGTGTTCATGAATTGGAAGACTAAATATCATTAAGATGACTATTGACCCAAAGTGATTTCAGATTCAACACAATCTCAATCAAAGTTCCAACAACCTATTTTTTTTGGAAATGAAAAAGCCAGTTAGCAGATTTGCTGGGAATGTGAAGAGCTCTACATAACCAAAAACATCTTGAAAAAGAAGAACGAAGTTGGAGGACTCACATTTCTTGACTTGAAAGCATATTATAAAGCTACAGAACTTTATTACAACCATTTATCCTCCTACCTTTTATGGCCTTTTGTGATATTTTGTTTTGTTTCTTCTATTACATGAACAATGCTTCTAAGACTATTCATGTACATGTCTCTTGGTACCCAGGTACCTGATTTTTCTCTAGGATCCACTCTTAAGAATGGAATGGCTAGATCATATGTATGTGTATGTTCAACTTTACCAGAAAATGCAAAACTGTTTTTTCAAAGTAGTCATATCAGTTAATATTCCCACCAGCAGTATACAAGAAGACCATCTGCTCTTTATCCTTGCAGTGCTCGATCTTTAATTTTAACCATCTGACAATTTTTTATTGTGATTTTAATTTGCATTTCCCTGATGAAATTATCTGTTCATATGTTTATGGGCCTTTCCTTTTTCCTCTTCTGTGAAATATACCATTTCTTTAAGTGCATTCCTCATCCACATCTGAAATGATATCCAGTCATCCAATTTGGAGTCAGAAAAGGTTATGCTAAATTGTTGTTTAACAAAATTTCAGGGATATGGACTTTTTAGACTTTAAAATCAGTTAAACCTTGGAGCACTGATGGCTGGGGTCCAAAGGGTTTGGATCCAGTTGGTGAATTCCAGAGTAATTGAAAGACTAGAATAATTAGGAAGGGGTAAAGTGTAGTTGGAAGAATTCTAAGATGGTGCTTCTTGGTTCATGGCCCATGGTGTACACACACCTTTCCCCAGTTAAGCATTTAAATACAAATCTAGGTGCTGCAGTGAAGGGATTGTGCAGATGTAGGTAAGGTCACAAATCAATCGACTTTGACATAAGGAGATTATCTGGGTGGGTATGACTTAACCACAAATTCTTCCTAATAGCAGGGTTTTCTCTGGCTGCTCCCAAAAGATTGGAAGTCAGACATATGTGCTCTGTCTGGTCTGCATAAAAGTGAATAGTCATGTTATAAGCAGTCTACAGGGCCGTATGCCAAGGAACTATGAGCCATCTCTCGGAGCTGAGAGTGGCCCCCTGCTGACTAGAAGGAAAACAGGGACCTCAGTTCTACAACCACAAACAGCTGAGCCAACAAAAAGGAAGAGGACCCTGAGCCCCTATGAGAACTGCAGGCCTGGCCAACCACTTGGTGAAATCCCAAGCAGAGAATTCAATTGCACTGTACCAGGACATCTGGCCTAAAGAAACTGTGAAGTAATACATTTATACCATTTTAAGTAAAAAATAAAATCCAGCACTCCTTCTTAATAAAAACACTTGGAAAACTAGGGATAGAAGGAAACATCCTTCACATTATAAAGGGGATCTATGAAAAACTCACAGCTAACATCATATTCAATGTTCAAATGAACACTTTCCTTCTATGTTTTAGTTTCTTAGGCTGCTTGACCAAAAACCATGAGATGATACAAGTTAAACAGTAGAAATTTATTCCCTCATGGTATGAGGCTGGGAAAAGGTCCAAATCATGGTGTGATGAGGGTGATGCGTTTGCTCCACAGTGGGCTGGCTACAGCCAATCTTTGGTTCCTCTGTCACGTAGCAAGGCTCCTGGTAACATCTCCTCCTCTCTGTCTTTTTCTCCCAGTTTCATTGATGTCTGCTTCTTACTTCCTATGGCTTTCTCTGTGTCTGAATTTCATTCTCTTATAAATGACTGCAGTAATAGGATGAAGACCCATACCATAAAGGAAGTATCTTCATCAAAAGGTCCTACTTCACAATAGGTTCACACCCACAGGAATAGATTAAATGTAAACGTGTTTTTCTGGGATACATATGGCTTTCAGCCACCAGACTCTAAGATCAGGAAGAAGACAGTGATACCCGCTGTCAATATTGTTGTTCAGTGCTGGACTGGATGTTCTAGCTACAATAATTAGGCAGGAGAAAGAAATAAAAGGCATCCAAATTGGAAGAGAAGAAGTAAAACTTTTCCTGCTTGCAGAAGACATGATCCCTTATACAGAAAATCCTGAAAAATCCACAACATAGCAGCTGGAACTAGTAAATGAATTCAGCATAGTGACAGGGTCATAAGATCAAGGTGCAAAATCAGTAGAGTTTCTGTATGCTAGTCTTGAACATCTGAAGAAGAAATAAAAAAAAATTTCCATTTATAATAGCAACTCAAAAAATGAAACATCTGGGAATAAATCTAACCATAGATGTAAAGGATAGGTACAAAGAAATTTGCAAGACATTACTAATAGGAGTCAAAGAAGACCTAAATAAATAGAAATACATTCTGTGTTCATGGATTAGAATGCTATTTCAATTATACCAAAAGTGATTTACAGATTCAATGAAATCCCAATAAGAATTCTAACAACTTCCTTTGCAGAAATGGAAAAAACAATTATCAAATGCATATGGAAGGGTCAGGGGAACTGAACAGTCAGTGCAAACTTGAAAAAGAAGAACAAAAATGGAGGACTCACACATCCTGGACTTAAAACTGATTACAAACCTCAGTAATCAAAACAGTGTGGTATTGGCACAAGGTCAGACACATAGAGAAATGGAATGGAATTGAGAGTTTAGAAATCAACCCTTACATTTATGGCCAACTGATTTTTTACAAGGGTGACAAGTCCACTCCTTACAAGAAAAGAACAGTATCTTTAACAAATGGTGCTGGGAAAACTGTATCACCATGGGCCAAAGAATAAAGACAACCCCCATCTCACACCATGTATAGAAATCAACTCAAGATGGGTCATAGACCTAAACATAAGACAAAACTTTAAAACACCTACAAGAAAATGTAGTGAAGATGCTTCATGACTTGTGTTAGACTTTACACCAAAAGCATAAGCAATGAAAGAAAAAATAGATAAATGGAGCATCATCAATATTAAAAAAAATCGCATCAAAGGACTTTATCATGAAAGTAAAAGGCAGCCTAATCAATGGGAGAAAATATTTGTAAACCACACATCCAATAAAGGTTTAATATACAGAAACATCAGGATGTCGTATAACTCAACAATGAAAAGAAAAACTATTCATTTTAAAAATGGGCAATAAATTTCTGTAGACATTTCTCACAAAAAATAAATACATATGCATGGCCAAAAATAGGAAAATGCAAATCAAAATCACAATATGAAACCACTTCATAGTCACTAAGGATGGCTGCTATTTAAAAAACAGAAAACTACAAGTATTGGAGAGGATTACTGAAATAAGAATACTCGTAGCTGGCTGCCAAGTAAAATGGTGCAGACTCTGTGGAAAACAGTTGATCATTCCTTACAAAGTTAAATAGGGAGTCACCATATGCCCTAGCAATCCAACTTCTAGGTATATACACAAAATATTTGGAAGCAGGCCTTTGAACAGAAATTTGCACACTAGTGTTCATAGCAGCATTTTTCACAATTCCTAGAAGGTGTAGTCAACCCAAGTGCCCATCAGACAATGAATGGATAAATCAGAAATGGTATATACATACAATAAAATGTTATTCAGTCATAAAAATGAGTTAAGTTATGAAACATGCAACAATATAAATGAAACATGAGGACATCAAGATGAGTTATATGTCAGATACAAAAGGACAAATATTGTATGAAATCACTGATATGATAAATGATTATAATAAGAAAACTCATAGGGTTAAGATCTAGAATATAGGTTACCATGGGATGGGGCAGGAGTAGGGAATGAGGAGTTAATGGTTAAATTGTACAGAATTTCTGTTTGAGTGATGGTAAAGTTTTGGCAATGGATGGTGCTTATGGTACCATAAGTATAATTAATAGCACTGAATTACATATGTGAATGTAGTTAAAGGTAGTTTTATGTTGTAATATTCTAATAGAATAATTTTTTAAAATGTACAACACAACAGTGAACCTTGCTAATAGTACAATTTTAAAAATGTTTTTCACGAGTTGTAACAAATATACTACGATAATGCAAGGTGTTAATGATATGGCATAAGGGAACTGTATATAAAACATGATTTTTCTTTAAACTTCCTTCTCTAATAAAAAACAATACATAATTTAAGAAAAAAACAATCAGTAGTACTCAGTTTAAAGAAGCAGTCTTAAAAGTCAATGGCTGTTGGGCAGGCAATGGTGGCTCAGTGACAGAATTCTCACCTACCACGCCAGAGACCCAGGTTCGATTCCTGGTGCCTGCCCATGCAAAAAAAAAAAAAAAAAAAAAAAAAAAAAAAAAAAAAAAAAAAAAAAAAAAAAAAAAAAAAAAAAAAAAAAAAAACAAGTCAATGGCCAGATTTAGTTGGCACCTGGGATTATAATCAAATTTGACAAAGCAATTGCAAAGAGAAAAAAGACAACCTTCAGAATAGGAGAACATATTTGGCAACATATATCTGATTAGGATTTAATTTCAATAATCTATAAATAAACCCAACAACAAAAAGACAAACAACCAAATTAAAAACTGGTCAAAAAATTTGAATAGACATTTCTCCATAGAAGATAAAAGATGCCCTAAAAGCACTTGAAATGAAACTCAGCCTGACTGGTCATCAGAGAAATTCAAATCAAAACCACGTTATATCATTTCACACAAAATAGATTGGCTAATGTTAAAAGGAAGAAAAATCACAAGTGCTGGAGGAGATGTGGAGAAACAGGAACACTCATTTGTTGTTGACAGGAGTATTGCAATTGCTGTGGAAAACAATTTAGCAGTTCCTCAGAAAGTTTAGTAGAGAATTACCATATCATAATGCAATCCCACTTCTATGTATATACTCAAAAGTATTGAAAGTAGAGATACAAATGATGTTTGCATACTGTTGTTCATAGCAGCAATCTTCTGTATTTCTAAATGATGGAAGCAACTGAAGTGTTCATCAACCAAAGGATGGATAAACAAATGTGGTTTGTACATATTATGGAATTTTATGCAACCATGAATAGGAACACTATTCTGATACATGCAACAATATGGGTGAAGCTTATAGACATTGTATTGCGTGAAATTAGCCATACAAAAAGACAAGTATTGTATTATCTCAGTGATACAAAACTATTAGAATAATGAAATTCATACATCAGAAATTAGAATATAGGTTACTGGGGGCTGTGGAGGATTAGATAGGGGAGTAGTTAAGGATTAATTGATACAGAATTTCTGTTGGTCAGGACAGAAAACTTGGAAATTTTTGGTGATGACAGTAGCAAAAAAATAATGTAACACCATTGAATTACATATTTGAATGTAGTTGAAAGGGGAAACATTAGATTGCATGTATTTTACTAGAAGAAAAATATTTTTAAAACCATGAGTCTGAGGAGGGAGAGATTGTGGGAAAATGACACACTAGGAATCTCCAGGAATCAGTCCTTCCACTGGTATGCTGGTTTGAATCTATTATATACCCCAGAGAAGCCATGTTTCAATCTTGATCCAATCTTGAGGGAGCAGCCATTTCTTTTAATCCTGATTCAATAGTGTATGTTGGAATTTTGATTAGATTATCTCAGTGGAGATGTGAGGCACCTAATTGTGGGCATTAACTTATGATTAGATGGAAATGTGACCACACCTATTCTAGCTGGGTATTGTTTAGGTTACTGGAATGCTTTAAAAGGAAATATTTTGGAGAGAGTCATAAACAACAGAAATGACAGACCCTAGAGAAATGACAAAAGCCTCAGAGCTGACAGAGCATATATAGATGCTTGGAGAACAGTTACTTCAGGGGATAGAGATATGGATGTTTGAAAATTCATGGAGCTCAGCAGATGTTGTCATGATATGTTAAGCAAGCCAGAACCTGGAGAGAGCCAAGGGAAGCCAAGAGATGAAATTCAGCCCTAGAAAAGTAAAGTGAGGAAAACTATTGTGATGAGAATCCACAGGAACAGAGGTTGAAAGCAACAGAGCTCAGAAGGAAAGGACCAGCAGATGCCAGCCACATGACTACCCAGCTGTCAGAGGTGTTCCTGACCCATCAGCCTTTCTTGAGTGAAGGTAATCTCTTTTTGGTGCCTTAATTTGGACACTTTCACTTCCTTAGAACTGTAAACTTGTAAAAAGCCACTCCAGTTCTGGTATATTACATTCTGGCAGCTAGCAAACTAATACAGCTGGAAAACCTATTTAAACAGGCACAAACTCTCTGAAGCAACTATTTTGAAACTCCTGAGACCAGAAGAAAACTGGACAGCATCCAGAGAGAAGCAGGAGGGAGAGGCTGTTAATTACAATAAAGAGCAGTAAAGTGCTTTCTCACATGGCAAGCCACCATGAGATCCAGTCCCTGGCAAGCTAGCTGGTGACAGAAAGGTTCATAAAAATTCTCTAACCCATGGCCAGGGTGAGCAGGGCCTGATCACTGATCATTCTCCACATCCCCTCCAGCACTGTAGGCTTTGCTCAAAGGACAGCCATTGTTTCAACCCTCCCTGGGCAAGGGCTGTGGAGAAAGAGACTTAAGTGTCCTTTGTTTCCTCAGGGCTATGGGGGACAGTGAGTTGAGGGGTGCCTTTTCTGAGCAGGCCAAGAGAGCTCAGATTTGGGAGCTGTTGAAGAAGCTTTGGTACCCTTCCTCCCCAGAGCGCTGTGGACCTGGTTTGCACCCACTGTATAAGCCCTTTGCCCTGTTTCACTGGGGGAAAGGGTTACTGGGGAATGCCCTCTCCTATGTGCCACTCCTCCTGGAATTTTCCCTCCAGGCAAAAGCAGCTTGAGACAATGAAAGGTGTATAAGGAACTATAGTGGCAGACAATCTAGTCCAAGGGTTGCTGGCTTCAAGCCCTCATGAAAGGAAGAACTGTCTCCCAGTCAAATTCCTGTAAACAGGGGCATTCCAAAACAACTAACAAGCATAGGACAAGAAAACAGCCCATAAAGACAGGGAAAACCCTTCACATTGCATTCAACTTGGGCAGACCTTCCTGATAGGAGGGCTGAAGCTCAAGTAAATCTCTGTCTTCACCAACTGGTTACAAAATAAAGAAACAGACATCTCAGGGAAACAATTCCAGAGTTGACATTTTAAAGTATTAAAATGTACATTGCATGAGAATAACAAACAAGAAAAGATGGCCCTTCCAAAGGAAGAAAAAAAATCCAGAAAACCCCAATGAAGAAGAATAGAGGTGGACATATTGGAAAGAATATTTATTAAGGTAATTAACAAAATCATCTTTAAAATGCTTAAGGAGATGAAGGAAAAAAAATATATATATATAAGAACTAATAGATATGAAGAAAACATGAATGAGCAATATGAGAATCTTTGTAAAGATATGGAACTTTTAAAAGGAACCAAACAGAACTCCAGCAATTGAAGACCACAATAACTGAAATGAAAATTTCCTAGTTGGTTTTCAAGAGCAGATTGGAATTGTCAGAAGACAGGATTACAGTGGCCACTATTGAAAAAAGGAAAATTAGAAATGTTGGAGAGGATATGGAGAAATAGGAACACTCAATATTTGCTGGTGACAATGTAAAATGGTGCAACCTCTGTGGAAAACAGTTTGCCAATTCCTTAGAAAGTATGTATAGAATTACCATATGATCCAGTAATCCCGCTACTATGTATCTACCCAAAAGTACTGAAAGTAGTGACTCAAATAGAGATTTACACTCAAATGTTCATAGCAGCATTATTCACAATTGCTAAAAGATGACTGGGTAAACAAAATGTGGTATATGCAATATTATTCAGCTTGTAAAAAGGAATGAAGTTCTAATACATGCGACATCATGGATGAACCTTGAAGATATGCTGGGTGAAATAAGCCAGACAGAAAAGGGCAAATATTGAATGAGCGTACTAATTTGAAACAATTAGAATAAGTAAACTCAGAGAGTCAGAATATAAAATATAGGTTACCAGGGGGTGGGGAGGGGATAGGGAATGGGAAGTTAAGGCTGACAACGTACAGGTTTCCTATTTGGAATGATGGAAATGTTTTGGTAATGGATGGTAATGATGTGACCATAATTAATAACTCTG
The DNA here is from genome assembly GCA_004026745.1 of Myrmecophaga tridactyla. Classification (NCBI taxonomy): domain Eukaryota; kingdom Metazoa; phylum Chordata; class Mammalia; order Pilosa; family Myrmecophagidae; genus Myrmecophaga; species Myrmecophaga tridactyla. The sequence goes on along the minus strand of PVIY010001756.1, from coordinate 15,602 downwards.
AAAAATATATATCTGAATGTGAATAAAAGAGAGAATGTTAGATTATATATATATATAGTACAGAATTTTAAAAAAAAAAAAATCCATGGAACTACACTGCATAAACAGTGAACCCCAAGTTAAACCATGGACTGCAGTTAATGGTACAATTTTGAAAATGTAACAGATATTCCACGCCAATGCAAGGTGTTGATAGTAGTGTATGTGGGAATCCTGTATTTTATGCATGATTGTTCTGTAGACCCACAACATTTTTAATAAAGAAAAAACTAAGCTTTTAGAAACACAGCAAAACATAGGACACTAAAAGACAAGTTGTGATCCCTAATTTAAACTGTGGACTATAGTTAATAGTATAATTATAATAATATTATTTCATCATTTGTAACAAGGTATCACACTAATGTGAAGTGTTGATAATAGGGGAGTGGTGCATGGAAACTCAGTATATTCTGCATAATTTTTTGTAAGCCTACAGATTCTATAATAAAAAAAATAAATTTTAAAATATCCACAAACAGGGCTGGCCACAGTGGCTCAGCAGGCAGAGTTCCCGCCTGCCATGCCGGAGACCCAGGTTTGATTTCTAGTGCCTGCCCATGCAAAAAAGAAAAAACAAAACAAAACAAAATAATAAAATATCCACAAACTACCTTCATAAATCCAAACATAAGGCCCCAAATTATCTGCTACCCTACACAAATTTCTCAATTTTTTTTTTTTCACACGGGCAGGCACTGGGAATCGAACACGGGTCTCTGACATGGCAGGCGAGAACTCTGCCTGCTGAGCCACTGTGGCCCTCTCAAACATTTTCTTATAAAAATAACAAATGATAATATAAATTGGTTAAAAATTACATATATATAGTTGGAAGAAATTTTATTCATAAATCTTTGGATACCTAATCTTGTTTTATCTTATTTTCATAGCTCAGTTTAAAACCAGTAGAGCAAGACTCTGAACTCACACCTCAGTAAATTTCTAAAAACCTACAAATGAAATGATGTTGTTGCTTCAAAGAATTAAATTATTATGGCCTTAGTTTTTATTTTCATTTATAGGTTTTATTTGCTAATTGGAATAAACATTCCCTTGCTAAAAGGTTATTATTGTAAGTGTGGTAAAATAATAAAAAAAAGAAAAACCAAAATATAAAATTTGTATCATTTTGTTCTATTGGTTTGATTTGTTACCTGACCATAACTCCTAATAAAATATTATTAATTCCAGGGAGTTCTGGTAAGCTGGTGAAATGAGATAGTTTGAGTTCACCCCTGTTTGAAGGAACAATTAGAGAAGTGACAGGAAGATGACTGAGACAAATAAAATCCAAAGGATAAGATGGTGGATCTAAGAAATGTTTTTATAGTAATAACTTGAATGTTAGCAGACTAAACTTACCAATGAAAAAATACAGATTGGCAAAATAGATTAAGAAATACAGTCCATCTATATGCTGCTCACAAGAGATTCATCGTAGACACAAGGGTACAAATAGATTGAAAGTGAAAGATGGAAGATGTTTCAGGCGAGCTGTAACCAAAAGAAAGCAGTAGTAGCTATACTAATATCAGACAAAACAAACTTTAAATGTAGACATCATAGGAGACAAAGAAGGACACTATATATTAATAAAACAGACAATTCACCAAGAAGAAATAATAATCATAAATGTTTATGCTCCCAATCAAGGAGCTCTAGAGTACAAGACAAGCACAGGCAAACTGAAGGAAGTGATAGATGTTACAACAATAATAGTAGGAGACTTTAATACACCACTCTCCTCTATAGATAGAACAACCAGACAGAGGATAAACAAGGAAATAGAGAACTTAAACAATTTGATAAAGGAATTAGACCTAACAGACATATCTAGGTTTATACATCCAAAGACACGAGGATATACATTCTTCGCTAGTGCTCATGGAACATTCTCCAAGATAAAACATATGCTGGGGCACAAAAACAGGTTTTTATAAATTTTAAAACATTTATAAATTATTCAGACCATTTTCTCTGATTACAATAACCATCAAAGAATAAGAACCTTCACAAATATATGGAGATTAAGTAACAACCAGTGAGTCAAAGAAGAAATTGCTAGAGAAATAGGTAGCTATCTGGAAATGAATGAAAATGATAATACAACAGATCAGAATTTATAGGATGTGGCAAAGGCTGTACTGAGGGGGAAATTTATTGCCTATATTAAAAAAGAAGAAAGAACAAATATTGAGGACCTAACTGGTCACCTGGAGGAACTTGAGAAAAAACAGTAAACTAGCCCCAAAGCAAATAGAAGAAGAGAAATAACAAAAATTAAAGCAGAGTTAAATGAATGGGTGAACAAAAGAACAATAGAAACAATCAATAAAACCAGAAGTTGGTTCTTTGAGAAAATCAATGAAATCAATGGATGACTAGCAAGGCTGACAAAGGAAAAAAGAAAGGATGCAAATAGACAAAATCTGAAATGAGAGGTGGGGTCATTACCACAGATCCTGAAGAAATCAAGAAAAAATAGAGGATACTCTGAGCCAACAAATTAGACATTTAGATGAAGTGGAGAAATTCCTGGAAACATGCAAAAAAGCTACACTGGCTCATGAAGAAATAATAGATCTCAAAAAACAAATAACAAGTAAAGACATGTCAATCAGACATCAGAAATCTTCCTACAAAGAAAAGCCCAGGGCTAGATAGCTTCACAGGGAAATTTTATCAAACATTCCAAAAAGAACTAACACCAATCCTGCTCAAACTTTTTTTAAAAATTGAGGAAAAAGGAATACTACCTGATTCATTTTATGATGCTAACATCAGTCTAATATCAAAACCAGGTAAAGATGCTGTAAGAAAGGAGAACTACAGACCAGTCTCTCAAATGAACATAGATGCAAAAAATTGTCAACAAAATACTAGCAAATTGAAGCCAACAACACATTTAAAAAATTATAGACCATGATCAAGCGGGGTTTATACCAGTAATGCAAGGGTGGTTCAACACAAGAAAATCAGTTAATGTAATATAGCAAATAAACAAATCGAAAAGGAAAAATCACATGATCATCTTGATTGATACTGAAAAAGCATTCAACAAGATTCAACATCCTTTTCTGATAAAAATGCTTCAAAAGGTAGGAATCAAAGATAACTTCCTTAATAAGATAAAGGGCAAATATGATAAACATGGCCAGAATTGTACTAAATGGTGAGAGACTGAAAGCCTTCCCCCTAAGATTGGGAATGAGACAAGGACGCCCTCTGTCACCACTATTATTCAATGTTTACTAGAAGTTCTAGTTAGAGCAATCAGGCAGGAAAAAGAAATAAAAAGCATCCAAACTGGAAAGGAAGAAGTAAAATTTTCATTATTTGCAGATGACATTATACTACACTTGGAAAATCCTGAGAAATCTACAACAAAGTTACTTGAGCTAATAAATTCATCAGGGTAGCGGGATATAAAATTATTGTGCAAAAATCAGTAATGTTTCTATACATAAGCAATGACCTAAATAGAGTCAATTAAGGAAAAAATTCCATTCAAAATAGCAACTAAAAGAATTCAGTACCTAGGAATGAACTTAACTAGGGATATAAAGGACTTGTACACAGGCGACTACATAATGTTGCCAAAAGAAATCAAAGAAGATCTAAATATATGGAAACACATTCCCTGCTCATGAATAGGAAGGTTAAATGAAGTTAAGATGTCTATTTTACCAAAATTGATCTACAGATTCAATGCAGTACCAATCAAAATTCCAACAGCCTACTTTGAAGACTTGGCAAACATTGTTACCAAATTTATCTGGAAGGGAAAGAGATTCTGAATAGCTTAAAGCATCCTAAAAAGGAAGATTGAAGAGGGAGGGTAACACTTCCTGATTTTAAAACTTAATATAAAGCCACAGATGTCAAAGCAGCATGGTACAGGCAGAAAGGCAGAATTAGTGACCAATGGAATTGAATCAAGAGCACAGAAATAACCATCAAATCTGTGTTCAACTGATCTTTGACATGGCTCCCAAATCCACTGAAGTAGGACAAAGTAGACTTTTCAATAAATGGGCATGGGGGAACTGGATATCAATAGTCAAAGAGTGAAGGAAGATCCTTACCTTACACCCTATACAAAAATTAACTCAAAATGGATCAAACACCTGAATATAAGAACCAGTACCATAAAGCCCCTAGAAGAAAATGTAGGGAAATATCTTCAAGACCTTGTAATAGGAGGTAACTTCCTAAACTTTACACCCAAAGCACAAGTAACAAAAGAAAAAAAAAATAGATAAATGGGAACTCCTCATAATCAAATGCTTTTGGGCCTCAAAAAACTTTGTCAAAAAGGTGAAGAGGCAGCCAATTCAATGGGAGAAGATATTTGGAGATCACATCTTGGATAAATGTTTGATATCCTGTATACATAAGAAAATCATGCAACTCAACAACAAAAGATCAAACAACCAAGTTATAAAATGGGCTATAGATATGTGTAGGCATTTTTCTGATGAGCAAATACAGATAGCTAAAAAGCACATTAAGAAATGTTCATTTTCATTAGCCGTAAGGGAATTGCAGATCAAGACTACAATGAGATACAACCTCACATTTCTAAGAATAAATGCTATTAAACAAACAGGAAACTACAAATGTTGGAGAGTGTTTTAGTTTGCTAGCTACTGGAATGCAACACACCAGAGATGCATTGGCTTTCAATAAAAGGAGACTTATTTAGTTGACATATAGTTCTTCAGAAGAAAGGCAGCTAACTTTCAACTGAAGTTCTTTCTTATGTGTGAAGGCACAGGGCGATCTCTGCTGGCCTTCTCTCCAGGCCTCTGGGTTCCAACAACTTTCCCCAGGGTGATTTCTTTCTGCACCTCCAAAGGCCCGGGCTGAGCTGTGAGTGTTGAGATGAGGTATGCTAAGCTGCTTGGGCGGTGCTACGTTAAGCTCTCATTTAAGCACCATCCAATTAAATCAGACATCATTCATTGCAGCAGGCATGCCTCCTAGACAACTGCAGATGTAATCAGGAACAGATGAGGTTCACATGCCATTGGCTCATGTCCACAGCAGTAGAACTAGGCACCTTCACCTACCCAAGTTGACACCTGAGTCTAACTACACAGAGAGGATGTGGAGAAATGGAGACACTTATGCACTGCTGGTGGGAATGTATAATGATACAGCCACTGTGGAAGACAGTTTGGAAATTCCTTAGTAAACTAAATATTGATTTGCGCTATGACCTGGCAATACCACTAGTCAATATGTACCCAGAAGAGCTGAAAACAGTGACGCAGACATTTGCACATTGATGTTCATAGCAGCATTATTCACAATCACCAAAAGATGGAAACTGTCCAAATGCCCAACAACAGACAAGTGGATTAACAAAATATGGTTTATACATACAGTGGAATATTATGCAGCAGTAAGACAAAATGACATCCTGAAGCACGTGACAAGATATTTGATCCTTGAGGACATAATGCTGACTGAAATAAGCCAAATACAAGAGGACAGATATTGTATGATTCCACTTTTATAATAATGGTAAAGGTAAAATCAGAGGCTTATAATACAGAATATAGGGAACCTAGTGATAGAAGCTAGAGATTGGTGAACAGTTAGCTAATGAGGTAGAACTTAAATGTAAGGGAATAGATAGAAGTGAAGATGGTTCACTAGTGGGTCTGTAAGTAATGTTACCATATTGCAGGTGAACATTATGGAAAGGAGTTGTATAGACCCATGTGTCCCTCTGATTAACACTACAAATATAAATAAGTTATTGCATGAACTAATGCAAAGGTATGAATATTGTACAAAGAGTGTTTAAGTTCAGGGTATAACTATTTCATGCTATGGACTATGTTTAGCAAGATAACATCAAGTACCACAGCAACACCAGGAGTAAACAATGAGAGGAGGGACAAGAGTTAGGGAAGGTTTGGATTTTCAATTTGGTGAGGGGGTGTTTATTAGTTATCTTTCTCTTGGTAACAACGAAATTGTCTAAAATTGAGAGTGTTGATGGACTGTTGACTTTGGACATTATACATAATGCCCAATGAATGGAGGTGGCTGAAGGAGGCACTTACTGAGAAGCAGATTGGTGAATGATGGTGCATACATATGATCAAATATTGTGCAAAAAGGAATAAAGTTGTGAGACACGCAACATTGTGAATGAACCTGTGAGACATTTGGTGAGGCAAAATAAGACAGAAATAAAAGAGTAAATAGTCTATGCTCTCGTTTAGGAAATACTTAAAGGAAAACAGAGGCCTAGATTGTAAGCTCTTAGAAGTTTAGCCGTGACTGGTAATTGTTAATTCTGGATTTTGAAAGACTGTTTTATTTAGATATGACCTGGTATTTAGAGATAAGAACAAAACTGATCAGGTCAGGATTAAGGTAATTCAGAATACAGGGGTATGGAAGACATTGTTTATATTTTAGAACCTCATCTACTCTTTAAGACCAAAGTAAGAAAGGTTTATTTTGCCAGAACCTAAATTTTCCATAGCACGTAATCTAACTCAAGTCTGGATAGATCAATTAAACCACCCAAATGTAAGGATCCCAGAAAAAGAATGAGGGCTTTTAATCCTCTACAGCTTAATGTAATGTCTGGATAAATCCCAGAGTATAGTAAGCAGATAATCAGAAAGTATTGGCAAAGTCCCTTGAGGAATGGGAGAATAAATATGAAACTACTGAACTTTACCACTAGGGAAACCCCAGGTTCTATGTCAAACATTAGGGACACCCAAAGCAATAGGCCAAGCCCCTGATCTTGAGGCTTGCTCATGTGAGGCTTATGTATGTACTCAAGCAGCCTAGCCTACCTATAGGTATACCTAAGAGTTACTTCCAGAGGTTCTCTTTTGCTGCTCAAAAGTGGCCTCTCTCTCTCTAAGCCTAACTCCCCAAGTGACATCATTGCCTGCCCCCTTACATGGGACATAAAATCCAGGGCTGAAAGTCTCCCTGGCGGCATGGGAGATGACTCCCAGGGATGAGCCTTGCCCTGGCACCATGGGATCAGTAATGCCATCCTGACCATAATGGGGAAAAGAAGTGTAACAAATAAGGTACTTCAGTGAGAAAATTCAGATAGTGTCAAGAGTCTACTGTGGAGGTCACTCTTATGCTAGCTTCAGTTAGACATTGCTACCTATCATAGCTTGCCAAACAACCAAAACCATTCCTGCCAGTCCTAAAGAACACCTCGGTTGTTATATAAGATTCTACAAAGGTTATAGGAACTAGAGTAACTTTCCAGAAACCTGCAACCTCTAGATGCCTTCCTGGACTAGATAAATCCTGAAATGCAGAGGGGCCTGACTCTAGAACATCAACTAGTTCCATCCCCCTATCCCATATTATCGACACCCCCTTCCAACATGGAAAAGTTAGAATGAGCATAGCCCAAATACCCCTAAAGAGTGGGAAAAAGATCAAGTTGATGGTGGCGTTATACAGAGAAGATAGGGTTTAACAAATGAGTATGATTGCTGGATCGTACTGATATTTCCTTTAGTCTCCAGCATCTTAGAGTAGCTAGAAGTAAAAATCTAAAATTGTGGAATTGTAACCCATACTAAACTCTGAAATCTGTTCTACAACTAATTGTTGCGATGTGCTTTGAAATTTATTGCTTTTTTTGTATATGTTATTTTTCACAAATAAGAAAAAAAAAGTCAATTGTGATGATAAATGCACAGCTATATGATGACATTGTGAACCATCGATTGTACACTTTGGGTTATTATATGGTATGTGAATATATACTATATAATAAATTAAAAGTAAATAATTTAAAAATGCTATTAATAACATATTGCATACTTATTTTTGTGCCAGGCACTTTACATGTGTACTCATGTATTCCTCTCCACATAATATACTCATGCAGTGTGTCCTGGATTTTTCCCATTCAGCAGATGAGGAAACTGAACAGTATTTTTATAATTATACTATTAAATATAGTCCATAGTTTATAATAGGGTTCACTCTTTGTATTATACAATTTCTGTGTTGTTGTTTTATAAAATTTTTATTCTGTTAACATATGTACAACCTAAAATTTCCTATTTTAACCGCTTTCAAATATACATTTCAATCACGTTGAAAAATATATGTTAACACCAAGGTACCTACATGCTTATATAGACATTAGGCCTCTGACTAATTATGACTGACATTTCTAGGAAGATCAAAGAGAATAAAGAGACATTAATAAAGAGATAAGAATGCAGTAAGAAAAATCTGGGACCATTTTTTTTCTCAGTCTGTAAAAATTTACTCCTCCACAATTAGGCCAATTAATTTCAGACAATTGATATTTTCTGATAACCACTAATTGACATTTTCATATCATCAATGTTTGTCTCTTAGAATATGCAATTAAAGTAACCAAATGTTCTTCTTGGGCTTATCAAATGAAAATATGTTTTATACATGGACAGGTGAAGTTTCTGAATACTTAAGATAGGCCCTAAGCTGCTCAGATTTTATTAAGAGCAAAATATGGTATTAGGAGTGGTCCAAAATACATGATTTCACAGCTGTGATAGTATTTTCTAGTCTGGCGCAAAGTTCCTTAACTAAAATACATGATACATAATTTCTGCTCAAATGAATAAAACAAGTTAAAATTTAGAGGCCCAACCACCACACATGATCTCAATGTCTGAAACAATACAAAAGTACTAAATAACATAACTGTTAATAATTGTTTATTAGTCAAAGTAGACAAAATCCAAACAATAACTAATACCTGTGTTTACACTTCATAAAGACATCTAAAATAATGACATAATTAATCAAATGAGAAGAAAGAAAAAGCTGATTAGTTACCTAAAATTGACTAAACTGATCTGTTAGACTCATTCTTTTTATTAGCCTTAGGGCATAAATAAAGTTGGGTATGTCCAAATTTTTCTTCTAATAGTTAAAGTTCTCATGATTTACTCTGGTCTACTGTCTGATAACCAGGTAGTGAAAGGTTGTACAACAATTAAACTAAGCCAAAGAGACTGAAACAGTCTTCGTCAAATTTGCTCTCTTAGGAGCCAAAGAGAATCTGAGAATTCAATGAGGGAAAGTTACAGACCTGGTCTGCTGAGGTGGCAGATATCAAACTGGCAGATGTTAAGAGAAAACACCCCTCTGTTACACAGCTGGCCACTTGAGGTGTATTAGCATTACTAACTATAAAATAATGTAGGTAATTGTTCTGTGGATAATCTCAGCTAACCAACTGAGTGGGTTTCTTGAAAAAGTGCAAGATAGTAAATTTATCTATTGAATTTACTTCCATTTTTTTCAGTATCGTTTTTCCTCTTCTGTCTTCTACCCTTTAATTTATTTGCTGCCAAAATTCTTAAGACTGTTCTCCCCATGTAGATGAGGCAAACTTGCAGGTAGATACCCAATAACCATGAATTATTCTTTACATTATAAAGTGACCAATAGTCATTTATGTCTGGATTATTTATAAAAGTTTTTATAGTGAGATAGACATCTTTTCAAACTTAAAATACTTGAAATGTTATATGATACTTCTCAATGGTGAAATACTCTGTTTAGAAGGAGCAGCACCAGTAAAAGTACTGAAGTTAAAGTGAGAAACTAGTATATTGACAGCATTGGTTGGGGTAAGGAAGTTAGTCTGATTTATTGATATTGATGACAAATCAGAATTAAAGTTTTATAGACATTGGAGTCATAGTGGGGAGGAACTTGAGAGCCGGGTGTCATGTTCTGTAGAACTGAGAAATTCTTGTTGCTAAGCAGCTAAATCTAGAACTCAGTCAACTGAGAGTTGTAAAGGAAAGTAATATTTCCCTTTGCTATGTGAGATCTCAAATAAAATGTGTTAATAGAAACAGGAGGTACAAATCATCTATGACTAAGGACGTGCACTAGAAAGACTCATACAAACCATTCATTCTTCTGCTGGTAAGTCACTCAAGAAATTTGGCTATAAAAGATAGAAGCCTGAATACTCGTGTTTGCATACACATAGAAATACCCATACTTTACACAGACAACGAAATTCTTAGCTGCAAAGTGTTAAGACCCTATTGAGATCATATACTCTGTAATATTTTCTATTTTATTGTATTTCCTTGATGAGATCCAATGACTTGCTATTATTTATATATTATATGGTGGGATCACGTTTCATTATTTTTCCGCGTGAGTATCCTGTTATTGCAGCACCATTTGTTGAATTTTTGTTTGTTTTTTGTTTTTGCTTGTTTGTTTGTTTTTTGGGGAAGTGCATGAACTGGGAATTGAACCCAGGTCTCCCACATGCCAGGTGAGAATTCTACCAATGAACTGCACTTGCACCCCAATAACTTGTTTTTTTAGTAAGTTGTGGCTCAGAGTTTGGAATACACTGAATTTTGTTATGAATGGCAGGGGGAGGGGAGATGGTATTCAGGATACAGCTCTGATTTGAAGGTCCTGAGGTGAATAGAAGAAAAAATTGATGAAAAGATAATGAGAGGGTACATGGGTGGTTCAGTGGTAGAATGCTCACCTTCCATGCAGGACACTCAGATTTGATTCCTGGGCCAGGCACCCAGGCAAAAAAAAAAAAAGTTAAATATGAAATCTGCCAATATACATGTAAGTCTTTGCATTATAGGAAAGCATAGTTGTTTTTTAATTTTTTTGTATACTGTATGGTGGGGTCACATTTCCTTCTTTTTCGATGTGAGTATCCCATTATGATAGCACCATTTGTGTTTTTTTCTGTTTGTTTGTTTGTTTTTGTTGGTTTCTTTGTTTGGGAAGTGCGTGGGCTGGGAATCGGACCTGGTCTCCCGCATGGCAGGCGAGAATTCTACCCCTGCGCTACCCTCGCACCCCACGGAGCACAGGTTTTTATTAGCGCTGGGTTGCATTATTGATAACAATGTGATGTGCTGTCAAATATCGTGGTCTCTGGAGTCCTTAAAATCGTATCATGGGATCAAACACAGACTGGCTCCAGGATTTTTGCTTCTTTTCTTAATACGTCCCCCCACACGGAGGTAAAAGGATATATTGTAACAAATTTATATGGGTTAGGTTCATTCTCAACTATTCAATATCTTTCACAATTCTTTTCCTTTGAAGCTAACCACGTTCCAAATAAATAGCTAAAAAGATGAATATTCATGTCAAGGAGAATATTCGTGGGAGGCAAATCAGTTTACCAGTGTTTTACTCACCAGTGAGACATGTTTGTCTCAGAAGTTTACCTAATTATGTGGCCTTCTTCTGGTGTGTTACTGGCACTTTGTGAGATGAGGGCTTACCCATTACCACAGGGCATGTACCTAGGTGATCCAAGCTTTTCTGTCATCTCAATGACAAGGACATGATATAGCCTGAAAGAAGTCCTCCCATTCATAGAAATCCACTTAGCAAGGAGTAAGACAAATATCAAAATCTTCATTAATCAGCGATCTTTAGTCATGGGCCCTGTGAAGAAATGCAGAAAGCCATAAAGCAATGAAAGCACTGTCCAGGACAAAGGAATATGGATTAAAAGGAATAGCGGATTTGAAAGCTTTATCTGGTCATGAATCCATCTTTTTTATGGCAAAAACAAGACCTCTTATCTCAATTTTGTGTGTTTCTGCATTTCTGGCAGAAAATACATAAAAATATATATTTTTATTTTTCCCCCAGCAGTATTAGCTGCTTTGTTGTAGAAAAGGGGAAAGCAGGTGACAGCCTCAATCCAGTTTGGGTTGGGGATTTTGGTGAAGAGTGAGTGGATTGATAGACTCTAGAGCCAGGCCACCTGTGGATAGGAGGAGCATTCATTGGCTTTGTGAAATAAATGGGTTGGAGTGAAAAAATTATCTGAGGACTCTATGAACTTCTCAAGTAAGTTTAGATTAAGAAAACAAGTTTAGGCTCGTGCAGGATTGATTTGGGAGGTTGAAGAATAAGAAACAAAGGTCAGAAACACTGTAATCAGAATATTGCTGGTTTAGTGTTTTTAAGTGGCTTTGGAAATTGAAGCGGATGGGAACCTAGCCTTTGGACCATTGTTCACATGGGGATTCTGAGAATAGGGAACTTCTACTCCAAAGGGCCTCACATTATTGAGAGTCAGGTTTTGATAAAATTAATATGTGTAGGAAGGTCTCCATGAAATGGTGTTTCTTCATGAACAGAAACACAATATTTTTTACAATTTACGAAAGATTCCGGAAGACATTGAAGAAAGCTTTAAGAAGAATTTCATATTTTAGCTATTCTCATAGGTGCATAGTGTTATCTCATTGTACTTTTAATTTACATTTCCCTCTTGGCATATAATGTTGATGATATTTTCATGTCCTTTTATCCATATTTATATCCTCTTTAGCAAAAAATCTATTCATGCCTTTTGCCCATTTTCTATTTGGCCACTTGTTTTATTTTTTAATTCCTGTCTTTGAAAATCTTTATGTATCATTGATACAAAGTTTTCTAATCAGATAGATAATTTGAATATATTTTCTCCAAGTCTTTAATTTTCCTTACATCCTCTTAATAGAATCTTTTCCAAAGGAACTTTTAGAAATTTATTTTTAAATTTATGTAATATATATCAATTTTTCCTTTACTAATTCATGCTTTTGTTGTCAAATTGAAGAACTCTTTGCTTATTTCCAGATTGCAAATATTTTATCCTATGTTTTGTTGCAAAACATATATAATTTTTTTTAATTTTATAATTTTAAATTTAAAAATTTAAGTATATGATTGACTTTGAGTTAATTTTGCTTAAGATGTGAGGTTTAGGTTGAGTTTTCCTTTATTTACCTATGATAGTTTAATTATTCCAACACCAATTGTTGAAAAGGCTATCACTTCTCTATCAAATGCCTTTGCTCTTTAGTCATAAGTTAAGTGAGAATGTTAAGAAGAGTATACTTCTGAGTTATCTGATCTGTTCTCATTTATCTGTGTGTTTATACATATTCCGGTACTGTGCTGCTGATGGCTTTAGCTACTCAGCTTTAACGTGGGGCAGCTAACCTTCCACTCTGCTCTTATTTTACAAAAGTATTGTGGATATTCAAGACCTTTCCCTTTCTATAAATCTTTACATGAGATTTTCCACATCTACAAAATTCTAGCTGATATTTTGATAGGAATTGTATTAAATTATAAACGTCCATTTATGAATAACTGACACCTTTAATATGTTGAGTCAAATTCATAAAAATGCTATGGCTCCAATATATTTAGGTCATCATTTATTTTATCATCTTTTCACAATTTTCTGCATACAGATCCAAAATATGGTTGTTAAGGCATTATTTTTGGTGGGTGCTTTTAAAACCCTTATTAAATACTTCTAGTATTTGATTCCTCTCATTATTGGGATTCCCTGGTTATTGGCATGATGTAATTTCAAATCATATAGCAGAAATTTTATTTAGATCAAGACATGACTAAAGAAACTACCTGGGAGTTTCTTGATCCTATTTAAATCTTATATTTTAGTGTGCAGTCACCAATTTTATGTTTAGATTATAGAATCTGGCAAGATTTTGTGGGCTAAGTTCCAGTGAAAGTTGAATATCTAGAGCTCTTTCAATGTAGTACGAATCAGCCTTGTTCTTGCTCTGATGGGGTTCCAGCTCAGCTCCCAAGGTGCCACGTTTATAGTAGAAGTTGCTTCCTGAGGCAGTTTTCTGTCATTGGTCTCCTTTCATGACTAGAGAGAGTTGGGACAGGACCAACAAATTTTGGTTTCATATGTTACTGGGTGCAGAGCTATTTACTGATACTACCACTTTGCCGTATTCAGCCTGAGTTCCCGTGACCTGATTATGGAGTTTGGCTTGAGTTGGTTTGCTGGGGCTTCACCGCGGCCTCACCACATTTAGAATAGAAGATGGAGTTCATACTAGGTCTTTATGGAGTCTTCCCCTTCCTGGTATCTGGCCAGATAAGGCAAGATTTTCTTAATATAGATATATATTTTTAATGTTCTGTGTTTTCTCTATGCTTAGTAAAGTTTCTGGGTTTAAGTGCTCTCCATTGGCCAGTTGGTGGCACATATATTTGGGAGGTAAATTAATAACCCTGGGAATTCTGTGCCCATTACTCAAGTCACGAGTTCTCTAGCTTATCTGGCTTTTAGTTTTATTCAACTTTCAGTGTCTTTCTTATTATTTTGTTGATTGAATTCCAGGTTTTTATTTATATATAAGAGGAAGGAACAGGGGAAATAGGGTCTAAAACTTTGTTTTGGAATGAAAATAGTCCATAGGTTTGAAAAATGTTCTTCTTTTAGAATGTAATCAAGAATAAACATTTGAATACTATCCATAACACTTCAAAGAATAATTAGCACCATTTCTACTACTATTTCATGTGTAAGTAGTAAGCCTGGCATTATAGGGGATGGTAGTAGTTGTCAAAAGACACGGATGATGCTCTAGGTATCATCTCTGCTGACAATTTTAGTTAGGAGAGGAATATAGGCAGAGAAAAGAACACTAAATAAATCATTCGGCTACAGAAAACATACTAGGGAAAAAATAACATATGCAACTGTTTTCCTTAAAGTACCCTAAGTAACGTCAAAAAATTATCATTTAAAATTGAACGTAAGAGCTATTAGTACTTAGGACATTTCAAATGTATGAAGTGGGACTCTCCCGAAAACCCAAGGGATAGGGATATCTACCTCCTAAGACACTTTTCTTTTAAATACTGATCCTGGAAATGTTAACATATGTTCATATATTTGGAGAACAATATAATGAATCTATATACATACTGCATATCATCCAGATTCAATAATTATCAGCTTAGAACCAAATTCCATTGTTCTATATACTCCTGGTACCACTTACCCCACCAAAATTTAAGAGCAGGTATCAGGCAGCTTCTTAACTCACATCTTGATCTATAGCAACACTAATCGCCTTTATCTTATGCCTTACCCATTCTCTCCCAGCAGGCCCTCTCAAAACCACTCCTATGCAAAAACTACTTTTTATTTTATTTATAGTGCTGCAGTTCTGATGATTCAGCTATGCCAGAAGCAGATGTTTAAAGATAAATACAGAACACTGACCAGCTCACAGGGAAGAGCCAGTCAAGGTGTGACTCCAAACCCTGACTTCCTCTACTCTGGACCAATGGCTCCATAACTGTTGCTCCATAATGACTGCGAGTGAAGCCCTGTTGCACTTAAGGATCACTCTTCTGCTGCACTGGCTGGGGGTGTTTCTGTCCTTTTCTGGACACACTCAGGCTGAGCACTCCCAATATCACAGCCCCCCAGAAGTGGTGATTCCCTTGAAGGTAACTGGCAGAGGCCGAGGCACCAAAGCTCCGGGCTGGATCTCCTATAGGATGTACTTTGGGGGCCAGAAACACATTGTCCACATGAAGGTCAAGAAAATTTTACTGGCCAGGCACCTCCCAGTGTTCACCTACACGGACCAGGGTGCCCTCCTGGAGGACCAGCCCTTTATTCAGAATGACTGCTACTATCATGGTTATGTGGAGGGGGACCCTGAATCCCTGGTCGCCCTCAGTACCTGCTTTGGGGGCTTTCG